>OZ022583.1:8589065-8831565 GCA_963669155.1 Arbacia lixula
TGTGTGTATGTATGTTTGTGGGGGATGGGGGGTAAGTGTGTATATATACGTCTGCATGTGCGTGAATGAATGTGTGTTTGTATGTGACTGACAGTATTTCATGTGAGTTTACATGTGTACACGTGTTTTTGTGTACGTGTTTGTTTGATGGATTGTGCAAGTTTGTGTGTGTTTATGGCCGTACGAGTGTGTGTGAGCTTGTGTGCGTATGTGCGTGTGTGTCTTTGTTCGGGGTATGTTTGAGTGTATATAAAAGTGTTTGAATAAATATGTGTTTGTATATGAGTGAGAGTATTTCATGTGAGTACTGTGTATGTATGTGTTTTAGTGTGTATGCATGTGAGATTGATTGCGCGTGTATGTGTGTGTTTCCATGTCAATACATGAATGCGTTTGTGTGGGAGTGTGTGTGTGTGTGTGTGTTTGTTTATGTATGTGCGTTTATAATGCGTGTCTGCATGTTCGTATATTCGAGTGAAGACATATGTGTTCATGTGAGAGTGATTATGTGTAAGTATGCAAGTGACTGTGTAAGTATTTGTATGTAGTGAGATGTGTACCATGTGAGTGGGTGTGTCTATAATGTTGCTTAAAATTTGGAAGTGCTGGAATGAGATTGGTGTCTGCACGGGCGCGGGTGTTGGCTAAAAAGGATTCATCAGAACACGAGTCGGAATTTGGGAGACTGGGCCAGTGTCTCGGCGATTATCAGTTCAAAATGAGCATACCGCACGATGTTAAGGTGGGTAGAGTGGGGTTACCGTGGTAACGGAGGAGATTCGAGACAAAAACTTGGATGAAGATTTATTCGACCTTAAAATGTGAGACGACGTTCCATTTACACAGTCTCAACGCCGTTTTATCTTGTTTTCCGTTAAAAAAAATCCATGTTATGATTTTTAGATGAAAATTGGACTGCCGTGGACTCACAACGGCTGGATGATATTCTGAAGATTATGAAGAGAGAAAAAAAACAATCGGATATGAAAGTCAGCATATAAAAAAAGTGAAAATAAAAGAACGATAAGGAATGAAGACTTGCGCGTGACCTGTGAAAATAGAAAGCGAAAAACGGTAGGCAATACGGGAGCACCATCAATCAATTTTGATGGTAAAGCAATAAATTTGGCGACGGCGCGACTGCGGCGAAAAGCGTACTGGATGTCACATGTAATGTGTCAATACTGCGCGCGCACACACAGCGCAAGAAGTGAGAAATTGATGTAGTCTTCGATTAGAGAAGCTCATAGTTTCCATTTTATAATGATCATTATTATAGGCATCGTTTAGCGTTAAAGTTCCTTCAGAAATAGTAGTATTTTTAAGGGTATTTTTGATGACGCCATGAACTTAACGAGAAGCATAAAACCATGACACCAAGTGGGGCTTTTTAGTAATTTTCACGCGCCGAAGTCTGAGTGATGGAGACTAGTGGCAAATGGACTTGCGCGTTCAAACACTACGGTTCCGCCGCGATCGTTAGCAACCAACATATTCTGCTCATTTTTGGTTGATTTGAAATCAGTGTGCTTGCTTGCCATGGCTAAGCGCCCTTTTGTCATGTTTTCACGCGCTCTTAATCTCTCGCACTGTTTCCGTGCCCGTTTGAGTCGGCTAATAAGGCGTATTGTATTTCACAGTTTGGGGCAAATTATGATGAATGTGCGAACGTCACCACGCCTTCATTATAGCCTGCTGATTGTTAACGGAAGTCGCTGATTCTACCGGCCCACGAGCCAGCCAACCGCGGTCGGGCTGCATCCGTATAGCCTTTCGCTCAGGGGAGATGGAGAAACATGCCTTTCGCGTTTTTTTTTCTTGGAATGATGTCCACTCCCTTCCTCCTGTACTTAAATGAAGAAAATGCGTATTCAAATAGTTTGATAGGTAAAATTCACTCGACGTCAGGGTTTATGTGTAAGAATTTGTAAAAGTTTAGATTATAAATGTTGGAAAGCTTAGGAGAGAAGGAAAAGGAAAAAATAAAGAGAGAAGGAAAGGTGTGAGAGGTAGAGAGAGAGAGAGAGAGAGAGATCGAACATATAAGATGGAGAAAGAGAGAGAACATAAGAGGAAGAAGGTATATATCTGTATTTTGTCAAAATGAAATTGATGAAGTTCTTCGTTCTTTGTTATACATTTCTCCTCTCTTCTTCGTGACAGAATATTAACGATTTTCTTTCATATAAGGGTAATGTTTGATTCACTCACGTGGTTGTTAAACGAGCCTGCCTAACCATGTATACTGTAATGTGTACTAATGTATGGATGCTGCTCTCTTATGTTTTTATATGATTTTTTTTATCAGGTCTTGGTGATAGTGATCTTTTACGTTAGATTACTGTCAAGAAAAACTGAAAGAAAAATCAGAACGGATGTGCTGATCGTAGGGTATTCGGGTAGTACATTTTATTGCTTTCCTAATATTTAGTAGTCTTAGAAGGTTGAACACGTATCGAATGCTTTAAAGAGCAGCCGTAGACAGACAGAACCCCAAATAAACATATGTTTACTCAACTCCTTCAAGCAGAATGGAGGGAATGAAATCAAATCACCGGGAGAAAATGCAAATGTTTTAAAGATAGAAACGACTGGCGACTGATGCGCCTTTAAAGGAACGGATACGGGAGTTTATCTGTGCGTGAGGGTGCGAGGCAGCAGCGGAATGCGCGGGCTCTCAGCGAAATTGCGGCCGTCACATCAGCCCTAGCATGAGCGATGGGCCACTAACTTGTTGCACGCGGCGATGGCCGAGATGAAAAATGAACGAGCTGACAATCTTGGCGACACGTCCATTTTCCCTCCGCCACACAGTGCCAAAGTAAAGGGGATTCCTTCTGACAAGGGCACAAAATTAATCGCTTGGTTCAGTCCCCCGATTGCGCACGTCTCACTGTCCGCACGTTTTGATTCCTCTATATCATATCACTATTAGGTCGGGGAAGAAAAATATTTTGCGCTAATGGTGCAAACGAAAAACAAACAATATTATGAATCACGAATGATAGATATATTTTTCTCTCCATCTGGGGTGTGCTTTTATCTGATTATCTGAGAGTGAAAATAAATAGACTGTAGGTCGGAAGAACGATTGGTGTTCTTCTCAAAAGCTTCTCTGTTCCAACAAGTCAAAGGCCCGGGTGTGGGAGTGAAAATTATGTCAAGATTGGAGTGGAAATGCAGGCTATTCGATTTCACTCTTGATGTAGAACGTTAGGGATACTTCAGACAACTGGACATAAAAGGCACACCATCAACTGTCTTATATTCAGATTGATGCCGTTACAATGTGAGAAAATATCAAAAGTGTGATATTGATATTTCCGTATAGTAAAGCATAATTGTTCCTAGAATTGTCGTTTTATCATGTTTATCGGTCCGTGTGTTTAATCAGGCTCCTCTTCTACCCCCTCCTCCCCTCCCGATACTCACGTCGCATTGCCGTATAATGTTGTTACAGAATTACACTATTTAAACGTGTAAACATTATTAGGCCTATGCATACATTTTGGCATTTCTGTGAAATTGTAAAATTAAGATTTACATATCTTTTAATTCAGTCATTTTTCTCAATCAATAGACATCAAAGTGTTACAAGTTGAGAATATCTGGCTGTCACCGTGAAATACCTCATGCAATATGAATGCCGCCAGTCTGTGATCAATAGAGATACTTTGTTGAACGGAATCTCTCCCTTTAAATAAGAGAGTGGTCTTTATAGTCTCTTTTGTTTTGTCCGTGTTGGGGAGGGGTCAGAAGGGGGCGGGGGATTATCGCGGACAGATCAAACTCGCCAGAATTTATCTTGCCCGGGCGCAGTGCTCCATTTTCATTCCCGAAATTGCGAAGGCGGGAACTTTGACAGTGCGGATTGGTGGAAAGAGATAAAGGATGACGACTCTCAATTGTTCTCGACAGCCGTTTTATCTCACTTCCCCCCTTCCAATGCCCCTGTTCTCTGCCAGGGTACCTGCTAACCCAACTCTAGCAAACACTCTTTTCTTGACTACATTTTAATTTCCAGGGTGTTCTCTCCTATCTTATATAAAGCCTCTCTCAGATTTATAGTCAAATAAAACGCAACACACGCGCGCGACGCCTGTATGATATGAATGATAGCGTTATACGTTGACGAATCGCGTGTGCGCATCCAACTGTCGGAATCGTTCTAGATCCTAGATCGTCCATAGTACATTGCAAGCGCGTTTGAGGACTTCAAACGCACACTTCCGTGCGCATACAATCTGCGGGCTAACCAGACGGCGACACTCTATGATAATAATGGTGACCGAGCGGGTGCCTTTAAAGGAGTAACGAATTGCTCCACTCAAGTTCATTTTTCAAGTGAAATGGAATTGTCATATTTTGAATTAGAGCGTCATTTCTGGCCCCTGCCCTGCCCAAACTAACACAGGGATGTTTCACTCACCGCCCGCTCTGCTCAGATAAGAGCTTCTTCACGTCCGTTTCCTCTTTAAACAATTATGCGGATCGGGCTCCATCTCTCCTCTGCTCCCCGTGTCTCTCTACTTCTCCCACAGTCTCTCTCAAGACTCCCCCTACCCTCCCCTCTCGCTCTTGCTCCCTCTTTTCGTCACACATACTTATTCTTGTTGCTGAATCTGTGTCTCTCTGTACTGAACGTGTCGCTCACTGGTTCTGTATCTGAGTCTTTCATTCTCTCTCTCTATCTGCATTTCTCTCTCCCCTCTTCTCATCTATCTCTCCACCTCTCCTCCCTCGTCCCTTATACTCGCCCCCTTTTCTTCTATCTACCCCTCCCCCTCTCACCGTCCTTTCGTTCTCTCTCTCCGTTCCGTACACTCGTCCCTCTTTCTTCTCTCTCTCCCTCTTCCTCTCACCGTAATTTCGTTCTCTCTCTCGCCCTCTCTCTGAATTGCTCTCTTCCCTCTACTCATCCCTCTTTCTTCCCCCCCACCCGTTCTCTCTCTCTCTTTCTCTCTCTCTCTCTCTCTCTCTTTCTCTCTCTCTCTTTGTCTCACTCTCTTTTCTCTCTCTCTCCCCCTCTCTCTCCGTCCTATCGTTCTCTCTCATTCTTTATAGTAATTGATATCGCCGTATTGGTAAAAATGGACATGAATGGTAGGTGAAGATGCAAAGTGGGGCACGTCAGATGCGATTTCACTCCAGCTTCTTTACCTCACCGCTCCAAAATGGTCCTACAATTTAAAAAAAGAGACAAAATATAGAAAAAAAAGAAAGCGTAGAATGTTCCATTTTAACTCAAGTGACTCGGTGACTTCTATTTATTTCTGTATTCCTTCTCTGGTCGCGCGCGTACGCTTTTAAGACTTTCATGAAGAACAAAAAAACTGGATCTCAACCTACTCAGGTTGACACGCGATACTGCCTGACCTGGCTGCAAGTTGTTAAATATGCACCGATTTGCGCCGCTAGTTTTGTTCCTATAAACGTAATGTTGCTGGAAAATAATAAAACCAGACGGCGCTCGCAAAATCACGGAGCACAAACACAGGGACATTTGCACAAGATCGGCGTCATAACGGTACCTAAGTAATTAACCCAAACGCCTCGCGTAATATGGGTCACAGCGATCAGCCGCGTTACGTGTCAGAAATTGGGCAATTGTTTTCTTTTCCGCGTATCGCGGCCTAATGAAATTGAATTAATCTCGTCGCTTTTCCTGTTAGATTCAACACGAACCGATAGCATGGTTAGCTCTCTGCATCCAAAAGTCTACACTACATATACACAGCGAAAGTGCCTAATTGGCGCGAGCGCCTTTTTCGCAGTATCCACTTTGGTTGAGAGTAAACAAGAAGGGGTCGTTTGGGCGTATTCGTTGTGATATGTGTGCTCTCGTTTTTTCACCTGTGTAAAGCAATTGCATGATAAATAATCCAGACAGTTTGAAAGTAATCAAATCAAATCTGGTATCCACCATTACAGAGACGGCAATATGACCGCAATCACCGATTCGAATGAATTTCAATTCGGTGCATATCCGGAATATCATGATTTCATTCAGAGAAGATGTTCATTTTGTAGCTTTCATTGCTTGCAGTAGATCAACCAAACACTTTCAAAGAATATAACGAGCTCGAACCATCGAACACCGTGACCACTTCTTAGCATCCGGTGGTTAATTCGAAAGTTAACTCCACATCACCCGACAATAAAGATATTCTCAATATATCCATTTAGTTGTCTACTTGCACTGTTGGTTGATAATTAACCAAAAGTTAACTTGAATCAACTAAAGAGATATATAAAAGCTTCATAAATACATGATATTGTAATGCCTTCCTACATTACAAAGCTCTTTGCTTACAGTAAGAAATCCGACTTATGTCGAAGGCAATGATTATCATTATTGATGATGTGATGTATTGTATGTGGCAATAACGTGACATTATTTCACTTTAATAAACGATGCAAACATTCATTTGCATTCATGGGAATATCATGCTATATACTGTAAACTTTTTCAAGTACTTTTATGTGTATGAAATATTCATATGCTCAGTGCGTTTGTTGATTATTACTATATCTTATCATGGATGCATGCAGAAGAAAATTAAAAAGAAAATGTCAACAAGTCATCGTCGCGCAGATTAGAAAACTAAGAATGGGTCATGTGGGTAGATCGGCTGTTTGGTTTGAATAGTCATCTTCCTCTCTCTGTTTCCCCTCCTTATACAGACACTAAAGACATGTAAGATGAGCATTGACATGGTTGAACTGTAGAACAGCACGAGCGGAAACCGACTCCTCCCGAAGACGTGTAGCGAACTTTTCCGGAGTGTAGCGAACTTTTCCGGAGCTTGTCGTCACACCTTTCCACAATCCCCAGGTAGAGATTGCCCGTCAAGGTTACAAATTTGCCACGTGTATATCAAAAGACATATAACTTGAATAGAACATGTCATTATATTCTTAAATAGCACCCTTAACTCGAACTCACCATGTTTGAAGAGTGACTCACACAATGTAGCATCCCAGGTTCAAACGGGAATGTAGCCTGGAGTCCAGGCGGTTTGACTTTTCGAATCCGATCTATCACAAGTACGTGTATACCTTTGGGCCTAGAATTGATAAGACTAATTCTTCTCATCTCCCAACCCACATCGGGCTATCTGTCCGTCCCGGAGAAGAAAAACAAAAGATTAATTAGTCTTCGCAACCACACCCGTTTATCAGAAAGTTAGTTTGGACTAGAAACTTTTCATGATTGTTTTTGTTCTTCAATGGATGTAATAAATTCTTCATACCTTTATATTTAAAAAAAAAATCATCCATTATGTTGTTTATGGACGTGCTTAAAATCAAGTATGGGAGCTTGCTGTCTGTTTGAGTTAATGTTGTTTGACGCGTATTCATGATATTTGTTATGATAAACAAAATTTTTGACTGCGTTTGGCAATCTCTTTATCATGTTTATCTGTTTATAGTTCAATGTATTTCAATATATTTCTACCGGATATTTCTACCGGATACTTCTACCGGATTTTTGCAGACTATTCCACAGCACTGTTGACAAATTTTACTCTTTTTTTTTTTATTTCTAATACAATTCATATTCAAAATTGTTTTAATAGTTGTCAACACGAATGTATAAATCAAATTTTAATGAAAGGACTTTCTAGGGTAATTTCCATTTCCATTTTAGGTTTAGAACCGGAATGAAGAATAGTGTGCGCCAAAACAATTCAGAGAAAAGGAGAGTAAAAAGGGTTTTAATTACACTAAAGTGTCTAAAAAAATGTTGTTGACATGAATTTCATAATGATTAGGTATAGCCCTATTATACTACATTTCGCATTAATGTAGTTCAGAGTTTATCACTGCCTGAATGGGAGCGTTCCCATGGCAGATCCTTGCCGCTGTCGTTTTCAAAGACAATCATATTGGGTTGTTAAACACAATTTTCCACGTAAGATATAATGCCATCTTTGCGTTGGTGCACCATTAATACACGTCATTCCTATATAGCATCATTTTGTCTAGCATAAAAGAGGTTAACTGTTTTGTACGTGCTTTTGTTACATTCGTGCGCCAGTAATACGCACGAGTTCCATAGAGCAGCATTTTGCAAGAGTTATCTCGTAAAGTGTCGCAGCAGTTTCACTTGTGCGGCAGTAACACACACGACTCCCTCAGACCATCGTTTAGTCTGGCACAGAGGGAGTTAACTTTTTATATGCAGCTGTTTCTGTAGAGCAGATTGTGTCTGGCATGCGAGGGGTTAACAATATCTACATTGTAAATGTCTTTGTTGTAGTGCAACAATACTTTGAGCAAATTACAAGCGGCGTGCGTGTGAATGCACCCGAGTTCGCACACTCATTTCACCACCTCCTGTGCCCATTTAGTAATGCATTATATATTCTCATGATTAAGCATGTTTCCATTGATTAGTATCTGTTTACAGCAAAAAGTAGGCCTGTCAAAGAAGATGTTTTAGTGCCTTATGTCTCGCGGTTGTGATCCAGATGATATTGAGCTTAAATTAGATAACAAAACCCTAAATCAAGATGATTTGAATAGAAGCATAACATTGAGAGCAGCGTTTGGTCAAAGGTTTGCGGCAAATTTGTACAAGTCCAAAGACAATTAGGTAATTTTTTAAATATCATAATCAGCATGATTGAGGAAAGTTGGTCCCTTTTGATCTTAAGGAAGTTTAGGCAGCTTTACACAACGCTCTTCCTCAGTCATATCATTACAATTTCAAGAAATATCTTACAAATCTCATATAGAGTTGGAATTTGTTCTTATAAGTAGAAAGGCGAATAGAAAATCTCAATGATTTTCTTTTATTTTCAGACATTACTATATTCATGTTAGTCATACTTTTTATATTTTGTAAGTATTATCTGTATGTGTATGTCAATAAGATTGAGAACGCTGAGGGGGGATTCAGGCAGTTCACAAATATTTCGATATATCACGATTTTACAAGTCATAATGATACATAGCAATTCATATTTTTATCAAAATATGTGATGTATCTGAAACAAAATAACCCGATCGGAGAGAAAAGCAGAAAAATAAAGGCAAGAATCACGTTACTATTTTGAGGTTGGGTTGGGTGTCGGGATATGAGAGAGACTTTCCACCAAGTTTCAGGGCCATCCATTCTCATGTGTCGCCCGAGCTAATAAAAGGTCTGCGTCGTTGCGTCACGCGCTGCGCTAAACACACATTTATCTCCCCCTGATCGATTTCGGCTCCCGATAAGTCGACCGAACAAGCACAGGCATTTCATATTATCAGCCCAATGAAATTCAACTCGCCTTGCGCGGGCACGGACTGGCGGTTCGGCTTAGGTCATGCCTCTCTCTCTCTCCCTTCCTCCCCCTTCTCTCTCTATCTCTCTCTCCATCGTCGCCTCGTCTCTGTGTTTTCTTAATTTCATAATAATACCAATCAACGCAAAAACAATTAATATCCAGTCACTCGTGCCGCTTTCCCATCCATCGGTCTGTTTTCCACACCAAACTCGATAAAGGCAATTTCCTTCGGTGTGTCAGGAGCTCTCCCTCCCGTCAACTCCCGGTGTCGCCACGGATGGCGGCTCGTCCGCCCCGGCCGTCTGGCGGGAACGGGGAGCGTTTGTCAGATGGATGGACGAAGAACGGAGACGGAGAGAGAGAGAGAGAGAGAGAGAGAGAGAGAGAGAGAGAGAGAGAGGAGAGGGGAGAGGGTGTAGGACAGAAGTAATATAGGGGGAAAAGGATAAGGGGGAGGGCGGGGTTGACAGAGAGAGGGAAAAAGGGAGATATGGAAAAGAGAGAATGGATCTAGGATGGGAGGGTTGAAGAAAGAAGGATAGGTGAAAACAGAGTGAAGTATGAAGGAGAAGAAACGAGGAAGGCAGAACGATAAAGGGCGTATGTATATGGGCGTGTGCGTGTGTGTGTGTGGCAGTAGGGTAAAGGAAAACACGAATAAGAAGCATGAAAAAGAAAAGGAGGAGAAGGAAGGGAATGTATATCATTTTGTTGTGATGAGGTGTGCATTATGTTTTTGCAAGTGTGTTTGGCGTGGGGTGCAAATTATAGTACATGTGGAAAATGGAAATGACATAATGATAGAAAAAGAAAATAAGATGATAAAGTAACAAATGGATCATATGGTTGCTGCCGTATAATCATGAGTCGGCCACAAATACAATAAGCAAAATTAGGTAACTCGCCTCCAACGTAAAAGCAATGTGAACGACTATCATTAAGGGTTAAATAACTTACTTTTGAAATGATAAGATGGAAGAATATATCGCGAGGGATGTACACATTTTCTTCATACGGAACTTACCATAAATGTGATATTTACAAGTGTTGCCATGACATTAGTATACAGCACATGTGCCTCATAACCATGGCAACCGCGATCGTGGCGATGTCGTGTGAGTCTCTCATGAGCAAATACGCTCTCATCAAATACATGCACATCAACATTATGTGCGAGTGTAATATAGAGATGATAGATGTGCATGATATTTGAAACAGAGCAAACCCGCCTATCTACACGAAATAACACTTCGCCGAAAGCTGACATCGAATGCGAATGAATGAAAATGCAAGGGTTGATGCTACCCCTTTTCTGGGAGCATGCCCGGTTGGGTAAAGGTGGCCCGAATCTTGAACTTGCCACGTTCGTAAACGGTATGAAATATGTATGCTCGGGCGTTTGCCTCTCCCCAATTTGTGTGCGTCTGTCAGATTGTTGACAAGAACGTCGTCCGAATGTCGCCAGGAGACGGGCTTGTAAACGCTTACTGCTCAGAGAAGTAATTAGTCATGTGAAAAGGCTAAGAATAGAACCCCCACCCCACCGTTTGTCCTCTTCTACCCCCGTTTGGGATGTAGCTGTGATGTATTTTCTAGAAAACGATTGAGGAAAGTAGTGATGAGAGATATGGGGGTATAACGTTATGTAGAGGATGATGTGTGGAAGAGCTGAACACGTGCGAGTAGTGGAAACGCGGTCGGGAAAGGAGCGTTTGAACAGTGGGCGCCTCACATGCACGTCCCCCTCGTACTCTCCCTCCCTCTTCATCTGCATTTCTTCCTGTATCTATCACCCCCTCCCCACCGTCTCTATGTTTCTTTCTTCATCACTCTCTCCTTTCCTTTTCCATCTCTATGTCTTTCTTTGTCCTTCTTTATTCAAAGTAACATTTCGCCCCTCTTTATTTTCCTTTCACCCTTTCTCTCGTGTGCGCACACATACGCATACACACATAAACACACAAGCACACATACACACACAAAGACACACACGTGTATATATGTGTACATACATATATACATGCACATACTCATAAAGACACACATACATTTACACACACATATGCACACATACATACATACATACGCTAAAGCGCATCACAAACATATGTGCACACGCAACGAATGCATACCACGGTCAATATAATTCATACTCCTTCTGTTACATATTTTTTCTTATATACTCTCTCTCTATCCTTCCACTTCCCTTCTCTTCTCACCATCCTGTTCTTCACATTGTTCTCTCTGTTTCTCCCTACACCCCTGTCTTGTTCTTCAGTCTTCTTCCCTCCTCCATACCCATCTCGCCTTCTGCTCATCCATCTACATCGTTAGTTTCTTCTTGTTACTGTTCCTATTTAGCTTATGTCTCACTCTTGCTCCTGTATGCAGTCCTCTTCTTGAAAAGTATTTTTAAGTCTCTCACTACCATTGGCACAAATATGTGTAATAATTCATTATGGCTTTAAAGGACCGGTAATGTAAGGGTTAAGATGATGACACTGCAGACACAAGTTACTGTGTTGTAATCAAAAGAGGAAACGAAATGTGATGGATAAAGCAACTTAGACCAATTTAGACTATTTTGATAATGGTCGAATGAATAGCGATGTTGTATCCTCTATTCCACTTGTTTCAACAAAACAGCTGAATGCCCCCGTTTAAGATGAAAACTAAAAATGTCAAAAGATGCTGATCATCGACATCAAACTAACACAACGTCAAAAATAAAAAATGAAAAACACATAGAGGAATAGTGAGAAGTGGATGCAACTTGGATACAGATGGAGGACACATTCCCTATTTTATATTGTAAAGATTCAAAACCAGAACATGCTGACTTAAACAGCAATGAATGACTAAATTTATCCCCAGCGATTAAACTAGCACGATTTCCATTATTGATATGGGGATGGGGTTTGTATGCATGCGTGTGTGTGTGTGTGTGTGTGTGTGTGTGTGTGTGTGTGTGAGGGGGGGGGGTGGTTCGTTGGGGGGGATTACGCCATCCTCACCTGCAATGACCCCTCCCCCTTCCCCCTCCCGACAGATGAAGAAAAAGTGGGCAGAACCGACCGGATAGAAATAACCACATAAAACGATTCTGTAAAGCGCCAATTTGGACACCATTCATTCTGGAAATGGCTTTTAAGTACCGGCTTTCATGAGAAAGCCTTTCAGAAAATCTTCGGAATCGTTGACTTTTTCTCTCGCAAAACCCAAAACGTACCAAAAACAAAGCAAGGCGATATCTGAAAATCCTCTAAAAACATCCTTCTTGTAGATGGAAGTGTGGGAGAATCGGATGCAAACGACCGCTCCATAAAGATTTCCCACGAATAGGTTGGTCCTTGGATCGCGCATCTTTCGATCCCTTTTACGAGGAGGTGGTGTTAAAAAGCAGTTACATTTGATCGGGTAGAGATGGAATATTCATCTTGGTAATGCTACGGTAACCCTGATATTTCTCCATCATTCACTACACTTGCAAATGATTTTCTTTTTGCAGAGCTATATCTTTGCACCGATCAGTGAGTTGAGTGTTGTCTTAAGGACATTGTCTTCATTGAAATGTATATCCTCCTGTATCTCGAATCGAATATTTTTAGCATGAGAAATTGCGAAGATGATAATAACGAAGCATTTTGAAACTTGGAATTGAACTGTAAACAAAAGAGAGCACAATTGGTTTTAAAAAAGCGGACAGACACTATCAAAAGAGGGAAAAATTTTGAGGAATATACATAAAAAGTTATGTTTGATATAAAATGAATGTTTTTGATTATGGAAGGAAAGACGTTAACTCATAGAGGTGAACATGTTCTGGAGAAAGAGGAGGAAGAGGAGGAGAAGAAGGGGAAGAGCAGAGAGTGAGCAGGTGGAAAGGGCGACGATGCTCATAACACGCTCAACATTGCTCAACATTAAGTATGACACGAGGCAAAGAAAATAAGAAGGAGATGAACAATTAAATAAAAGAGAAAAACGGAGAAAAATTAAGAAGAAGAAAATATGTTGTAGTAGCAGCAGCATTGATATGAGAAATGAAAGGAAGTTCCGAGGTTGAAATTACGAGCGGACGTAGGAAGATAAAACAAAGATGAAAAAGAACATAGAAAATAAAAAGAAGGAGGTGAAACAGAACAAGTACGAACTAAAGATAAATTCATTGATAGCAGAGCGAAGTGAAAGAGAGACAAATTAAAGGGCATATACTGTACTGGGAGGGCAAAAAAGCCTTCAAAATGTAATTGTTAGCGATCTTCTTGCCAATGGTCTTAAATTCATGTGTTGTCTATTTTAGAAGCTTGCTGAAAGTTATTTGCTCTCAAATGATCTACATTTGGAGTAATGAGCGATTAAATCACAAATCCTCAAAATGTTCGGACCGAACATTTTGAGGATTTAATCATTAATCATTAATTACTCCATATGTAAATCATTTAAGGAAGTGAAATATGTGCCTTCGTGGTATTAAATTGTAATTCCAGTCATTTAGCTATGTTTCATTTGATTTGATTTGATTTATTTTTCCATGATAATCTTCAACAATGATGTACGATTGAATACAAGGAGTTAACAAGGTATAAACAAATATATATCAGGACAGTTCATCTTGAACTGGCAAACAAAATGAATTGTACAAATTATTATGGAGGGAAACCTAAAAAGGCATAGCCTGTAAGGTATAGGTTACCCATAGATGACGTAAAGGCCAAATGAATGTATGTATGAGGATTCCATTTAAAGAAATACAATCAAATATCATTATAACTATGGGTGTACCCCTCACTCCTATCACCATTGCTTTCTCCCCGTCTGTTTGCTGTATTAGTCTCTGTAAGTGCATTTCTCTTTCTTATCTTTAATTGCGCAAATCATGTTCTTCGTACATAATTTGCATCAACCGATCTCCTTCAGTGCTAAGCCAATTCCCGAGCTAAACACACTAATATTATATGACACTTACACTTGTAAAGCCGCTTTATTCATTTTTTTTTTTACAAAACCCCCCGCACAACCATTGTGCCATATACATTGTACAGAACAGATATTCGTGCATTCGCTACGTGCTACGTTCAGGAGCTTCGTGCAGCTCCACGTGACTAATCCTGAATAAATCATGGCTACTAACACAAATATGAATTTGACACAATTGTCCAGAAATATGGAACCTTTTTCATCACAGCATTATCTTCGTTTAAGTACGGATCAAAACGTGAATGTCTTCATCAATTCGCGTAATACTCATGTAAATAGTAAATAATCATAAATCATGTACCTTTGAGGTATTATTTCTCATACTTCCTTTCAAGTAATCATTGAGCTACGGCACGTTCGGCTGTAGTAGCAGGCTCTGGGTCATTACTGCGAGGAGGGTCTTCTGCCGTTTGCCCCCTGGACTACTTTAGACCACTTAGGAACGCCACTTCATCCAACAAGTTGCATTCGAGACACCCTCTGGTCAAGATGGTGTATCGAAATGGATCCTGGTTGTCTGAAATGACCCGTACCGACTTTTCAGACTTACGCAGAGTTTGGCCAACTCGGTTTGAATAGGTAGCAGTATGGCGCATAGGTTTTGCTACCTGCTTGCCCAACAAAGCAACACCCGCCGTTGAAACCGAGTTGACCAAACTCTGTGTATACATGGAGCTTTGACTTTTGAACTCGGGCGCCCCCATCCGTCGAAACAAGAGACCCGTTTTACCTGCTCTTTAACACAGCGAGGTGCGCAAGATAAGTGGGCGAGAACTGCTCCAACAATAAGGTACAATTACACACACTTAACTACTTCGCACCAATCACTGAACAACTAGTCGCCACCTATTATACCTTTCATGAATAATGCATCAGAGGTGTAATAGGATTTCGTAAAGGAGGTGAACCATTGAAGTGTAAGAAGAACAGGGAAGAGAGACGGAGAAAGAGAGGGAGAGAGAGAGAGAGAGAGAGAGAGAGAGAGAGAGAGAGAGAGAGAGAGGGTGAGGGAGGGAAAAAACCCACAAAGCGATTCTATTCTTTCTTTCGAGCTGTATGCGCAGGCCCGTTTGACGCGCACACAATGAAAGGTGTCTGCTAGGCCGGCTGGTGCGTATTCACTGTAGGCCGATCTGGCGCCAAGCTACTGTAGTGTTTGTTTTGACGAAACAATAGCGACGCCCGCGCGGTAATAGCGTAGCGTGTGGCAGCGAAGGGGAGTTCATTACAAATAACATTCCAATTGTTATAATGAGTGCTTGAGTTGTGGATAAAGCCATTTAACACTCTGTCCTCTTTTATGGGGCCCTGTGCTTTGTTTGTGTAACAACGAGGTTTAGAGGGAGGACTTGTGGCGGGGAGGCTAATGCGATCAGATCGGGAGAAACGGGGACAATGGCCGGAGACATTTTCTCGCATTCTTCAGCGCTGTGAACAGAGATAGCCCACTTGGTTAAAGTGTGCATCAAATAGGAAGGGGGGAAGGGGACGGAGATGTAGGGTGTTCGAAAATTGGCCCGGCCGCAGAAGGGGGTGTTAGATGGATAGCTTTTCAAAGTGATTGGTGACGTATCGTGGGGAGGACCGGAGACCCTCGATCAATTAAAGTCAACTTTTAGACCGGTAACAGCCACCAATTTATCTGGATAGAAACTTATCTATCTGCTGACATAAGAAGAAAGAGAAGACACTGTACCTTCCCTGTGGCATGTTTATGATTGCACAAAAAGCAGATATAAAGAGAAAGAGAGAGAGAGAGAGAGAGAGAGAGAGAGAGAGAAATAATTGAGAAACAGCATTGTTACTTTTAAGAAGAATCTGACTTTTCAGGAAACGGTACACTTTGGCTAATAACGACGTATTGATCAATCAGATGGCGGAGAGAAGTCAACTCAACTCATGCTGGCGTTTCTGTTAATTGCTAAAAGAGATATGAGACACATCAAATGAGGGAAAGAGAGAATCCTGAAGAAAATAAAGACATAGAGGAAGAAAGAGAGAGAGAGAGAGAGAGGTTGTCTGGTATAAGAACAACGTTCAATTTGCTTTGGTTGATAATCAAGGATGAACAAAACCACATCGCTCTTTAAATGTCTTCGGTAACACAGCTAAAACACATCCCCATAAAAAATAAACTATGTTTGAAGTGATAGCGGACGAAATAAAATCTCTCTGTGGAGCACCAAGGAGCAACAACCTCAGGAAAATACCTTGTTATTAAAAAGTGATGTCCCCCAAGAAAAGAAAAACATGAGGGGGGGGGGGGTAAAGAATACATAACATAGCTTTTCGCCTCCCCAAATGTATGCAAAGTCAAATTATGAGCCAAAACAAATAACGAGTGTGATTATGTCATATTGTTTTGTATTTTGTATTTTAATAAGTTATGGTCAGGTTTATATTTACCATTACCAATGTCAATTGAAACTACATTTATATATATGCTGTAATGCGCTGAGTATTGGAACACTTATAAAGAGTCATCTCTTTGCATGATAACATATTTCTTTACATTTTGCCCTTCAGGTTCAGCTTTTTCCCCCTTCAAATGCAAAATTAAAGTTCTAGCTTAGCAATCATAATTATTTACCCTTTTTCCGTATAATCATATAAACTTAACATCAAAATGCCTGCATACAACAGTGATCTGATTGCGTTTATCAGAAATGACATTATCAGTAAAAGCAGAATTTACATTTCCCAGTCACCATTCATTTTCGTATCACCAAGATCACTGGACACTATTTAACTCGTATTTCTGTGCCATGTTTGACTTTATTCACAGGTAATACACATAATTCCTATAGGACAGCATTTTATCTGTGACTCAAATTGTTAAAATCACATTCTTCTGAGTTGATCTCATTTTATATTTTTTAAACACCACAAATTGCTTCAGCATAAACTGCTCTTTTCCAATTTCGTGTGAAAGCTCAAAAAAGACCCCAACCATTTCTACTACATGAGTTAAAACGAAGAAAACGCGACTAAATAATGATGATTAAAATTATGGTTATAAAAAACAAAATTGATTGATGATGATGATGATAAGGTATCAAAGTATATCAAGCATTTGTATTTTTCTATAATCATATATGCGTGTTCACTACATGCATTTCTTATATAAGATATAGAGCACACGTTTACTTTTCTTTTCCATCTAATTATATACAGAGAATGACGGCCTTGCCCATCGTGCCTCGGTAGACAACCTTTACTCTTTAGTGCTTTCTGCAACCTTTCCTCGAACTCATTTATATGAAGAAGAAGGACATTTATCTTCAAGGCTTACCGTTCTTACGCCCAATCATGCCTATATCTTCCCTCCCTGATCTATTGATGAATTAAAGAAAACATTAGTCCAACTTAATGGGCGGGCAAGGGGGCGGTAGGATACGCCTTTCACTTATACCATCTCCTTTTCTTGTCTTTCTTGTCTTTGTCTTTGATTGTGTCTCTCGCGTTCTTTCTCCAATTCCATCGGGAATTTCTTTTGGGGGAGCAGCATCCCTTTGTGTGTGTCTATCTTAAAGAAGAAGATGGCACCACCACAGACAACATGAAGCTTCGAAAGTCCCGCGTTATTTATGACACCAATCCCGTAATATGTAATACTAACCGCTTCGGATATGTCGATGGGGATTGTGGGGTTGTATGGAGAGGATCAGGGACCATGAAAGGAACGGTGACCAAGATAAATAGCAGCCTAGCGCTGCAAACTGATGCCGCCTGTCAGAATAGGATGCAGGCAAAAGAATTAATGATAATTGCCCATTGCTCGCCCCTTTTCTCTTTTTAATGAGAACTTTCGACGTTGATGTCTTATTCTGTAGCAAAATCCAGCCTCGACAGCTCATTTGTCTTCCGTTCTTTTCGTCGAGGTTTGTGTGATTCCATACCATTAGGGAATTATCATTATTTCTAGGGCTTAATACAATGGAACGAGGCGGGCTTGACCATAAAAATCGCGGCAGAAGACATCTAAAAGTAATTGTCATGAATAATGTTTGCAGCACTGCCTTTGTCTGTCATTTTACCGCCATTTTCAGGACTGGAGGCTTCCGGATTACACGACAAGACTAAAGCTGCAGAAGACTATCACTTCGTGTTAGTTTTTCCACAGAAATGTGAACATTATGGCATGTGCGTGTGATATATATATGTTTCATGACAATTCGTTATGTCTTATGTCATGCTTTTATATTCAAAGAACCAAATTAGTGACAAAAACAATATTTGTAGTCGGGTTTCAGTTACTACAATGGTACCTTATATGGAAATCCTGGTAACCCTATAGATTTTGAAAGCGTGCAACTAAAGCGAAATACGTGCACACTGTAAACGGAACAGAGAGAAAGAGAGAGAAGAGAGAGAGAGAGATAGAGAGATAGAGTTACCATTAGTAACGTATTGTTTGGAAGACGCATGTTATCATATAAATACATAATGAAAATGGTATATTAGGAAATGCGACGCGTCAACGTGCACTTACCACCTTTTCGAAAAATGAGAGCGTGTCCATATATCAAAAAGTCACGTTTTAAAACTGAAGTAGTTCGAATCGGTCCTGACTGCCTGACAATGTCCCAACACCTGTCTGTCTTCTTAAACCAGATGATCACAACTTTGATTGCAGTACAGGAGGAACTTTTCGTCATAGTGGACCACATGATAATGCTCTTCGTAAACCAATTTTTTTTTGCAGTTAGCAGTTGACAATAATATAATTTGTGTTTTGTTGGAACACTATGCATACGAATGTGGTTATTTAAACGAAAACGAATCCATGATACTAAGTTACATTTTATAAAAGCAGAACAAATCAGAAATTAAATTGGCCGAATTTTGAGAAATATGATACCTACATGTATCAAAAGGAAGTTGTGACGTTTGAACTATCATGATTACTAAGCACTGGATTATGATCATTAAACACCATTGGTTGGTTGCCATGGTTATCACGCGCTGTGTTCGTTCATTGTTCTTGTGTTCATGCACTATGCTTTAAAAGAATAGATAATACTCAAAACATCACGTGTCAAACCTTGGGTATACAGAGCAATCTTACAGAGGCAGTGATTTAGATTCTGAAAAACAAACAGCTTCCATGCTAAATGACTGATTTTTCTCAAATCTCTTTCAACATCTGTCGCTCTGATTTTCTGCTGCTTTTTCAATTCGACGTATCATCAGAGTTCAATTTCACGCATTTTACACGAATATCCATGCATACCTCTTCCACAATAAAATTATTCTTATCACCAGTCTATGATTACAACGGACTAGTACTCAGACAGCGTTTGCATTTCATGTATATGTGGTCTCCAACTTCCATGATAATAATAAAGAGTTCCTTCTTCATTTGTTTCAGAAGACAAATAGGTGTATGCATGCTGTTTTTCTTTTTAGAAAAAAACTAGGGCAAGCTAATAATATTATCTGATTCTCCTTTAAACTTGTTTATCAATTTAATCAAGATGATTAAGCTGCTGTTGAGATGAACGTCACGCCAAAACACACATCTGTTAAATACACCTGAACTACCTGCTTAGATTAGTGACTGTATATATTTTAGGTTGGTGTTTGAGTGACAAGTGAAAAACAATCCCACACTCTCTCACGCTCAAGTCCATATAAACAATACTCACCTACACACACATACACACATACACACACATACACACAAACAAACAAGCACACACACATGCAGAGGGGGAAAAGGCGAACTAAGAACATGAACAATAGAAATGTCAATGCCAGCATTAGCATATTACATTACCTGACAGACTCTGGGAATCGTGTAATACAAAAATACCCTCAAATCGGCGCCGTTGGAGAGAATGGGAAAGAAAAAGCAGACAATCAACAGCGTGAGCAACAAAAGGCGACTTCTCGATTTTGTGTCACTTCACACGTTGTTGTGAAGCGGAGGCGCGAAGAGCGAGTCAACATGTACCGTTAATGTGTGTCTGTCAAACATTCAGGACGTCTACGAGTGTTTGTATCATTCTCTGACTTAATCCACTGCCCTCTTCTCCTGTCTCCCTCCCATTCTCTCTGTCTGTCTGTCTGTCTCTCTCTCTCTCTCCCTCTTTCTCTCTCTCTCTCCTCTCTCTCTCCTCCCTCTCTCTTTCTATCCCTCTCTCTCCTCACCCTCTCTCTTGCTATCCCTTTCTCTCTCTCTCTTTTTTTCTCTCTCTCACTGTCTCTTTCTCTCTCTCTCTCTCTCTCTCTCTCTCTCTCTCTATATATATATATATATATATCCTCTCTTTCTCTCCCTCTATATTTCTCTATACATGCATACATAATTTCCATCCCTTATATCACACACACACATACACGCACACACATATACACATACCCTCTCTTTTTCAAATGTAGACACGCGCTAAATCATGACGCAGTCACTTGTCTAGGGGAACAGTCGGGTGTCATCGCGTCATCAAGGGGGTAATTATTTCACCCCTCTTCGCCTCCTCCTCCTCCCCCTCCTCCTCACCCATCCAGACTCTCTACTAGTATGTGTCAGCTTCCTCATTCAGTGCTACGTGGTGTCGGACCAGCTTATATCTTCATGATCTTGGCGCCGCTGCCAACAAGATCATGTGTGGCTGTTCTTGAAGTAGTCTTCTGGGTCACGTCGTACGAAGAGTTACGATTGATTTGAATGGATCGCGAGTCCTATCCCCTTCATCCATTGTACACAGTTACAATTGATATCAATCGCAAGTCAAGTTGCGATCAAGCGGAAATCTTTATAAGACAGGACCAATGTTTAACCGCATAAGATTGTCATTGCAAAGTGAGGACGTGTTGTTCAAACAAGCATTCCGCTACACATCTGAAAAAAAATGATACCACGCAGAGCAATTGGCGATGGAACTGGTTCTGTTAAAAAATACCCAGTTGGTCAAACGTCGTAAGTAACTTCTTTCTGGCTCAACTCGAACTCTTATCGAGCAGCTAGTGACCCCTCTTTTATCATCAATTTTGCGATTTGATGTAACTAGATATAGAAGTACAGGTGAAAAGTTGTGTGTATTCTTTGTTATGAAAAAGAAATTCTAGTTCTTTGTCCTGATGACGATCAGAAACTTTCCTAACTTGTCCATAATTATTTAATGACAAATGCTACAAAATACCACACTGATCATCTCGTGTGACCCCTTGCTGACTGGTGTGTCGCCGTAGGGCCTCACGGGGGTGTCAGTCTGCACTATTTAGTGGGAGGGGAACAACAAGGGGGGCAGCGAGGTGTGAAAACGGTCTTATGACTAAAGAGTTGTGAAAAGTGCGCATCGAAAAGTGAGAGTAAATCGTCCACGTTTGTTTGGTGTCTCGTATTGTTGTTCAATGCGCGAGGGTTCTTGACTCGAGCGTAAAGCACTCCTCGGAATGGTAGACCCCTACTCGAAGCTAAAAGCGTCGAAACAAGCAAACTCTATCGTGTTTGTCTCACCGTGCGTTGGTCAAGAGCACTTACTAGACCAGTGGCTATACAGGTGCGAGGTTACGGAATTATCTTCTATCCGAAAATAAGTGAAAGGGTTATTCTTCAAATACAAGGACGGCGCATTGGAATTCAAGGTTCTGTCACCATTCACGGCGTAACGTACTGTAAGTCATCATGTTGTTCTGTTGTTAGCAGGTTTCAATCTTATTTATCACAGCAGTTCTGCATATTTCACAATCGCAAAATGTCCTCGTATTTAATGTTTCAAATGTTAGGGATCTCCCCTTAAACACCCCCGTTGATTGCAATCAATCGTTATTTCACTCTGCTTTGGTGTGAAACCACACATTACGTTATGAGTCATTAATGTCGATAATCGGATGTAGGGCAAGCACAAAGCGGTAATCAGGAAAATCGTATCATAAAAGATCCACGTGATTTTTTTAACGCAACTAGGTAAATATAAAAAGTCTACCCTTTTTTAATATCATCATATTATGAATAACATGTTTATTTTGAATAACACCAGCTTTGCTTCAAAACGCAATAATCCTATTTCTACATTGTATCACTTATATATGTCATGATAACTTTCAGGTTTAATCAGCGGCATGTTTTGTTTTGAAGCCATTGTGGCTGGAAATTAATTGCGTTCCTAGTTACATTTCGCAGCAGGTACGTAATTTAATCAACCATGGCACGTCGGCCTACGTATATCACTTTGCAATGAAGAACATTTTC
This sequence comes from Arbacia lixula, assembly GCA_963669155.1. NCBI lineage: Eukaryota > Metazoa > Echinodermata > Echinoidea > Arbacioida > Arbaciidae > Arbacia > Arbacia lixula. Next base: position 8,611,518 of record OZ022583.1, read on the forward strand.
ACTCTTAACATTCTGGAACACATGGGGTGGTATTCTGAAAAAAACCTTAAATCCCAAATTCTCTTACATTTAGTATTTATTCTCTTACAAAAGCTGTGCCAATATGCCATTCACATGAAAGGGATCGTACGAGACTTAGGTCGAAACTTAAGTCAAAACTTAAGTTCATTTCAGAATACCATCTGGAAAACAAATGAATTCAACAAGTCATGAACATGATGCCCATCCATTTTGTCACGTAGTATGTATCTTAAAATATGACACTCGCGTTGGGTTAATCTAGACTCCCGTCAGCATCCCCCACCGAAACTGGCATTTTCGTGGCCCGTGACAAAGAATTATGATCCATGAATGCGATCCCGATTATTATTATCTTCCCAAACTTATCGTATAACACCTGTACATTGCTAATAAATGTAAAATGAGCCGTGGACCTATTCCGACTGAATGAGATGCTCGTGGTATTGAAATTTACCACAAATTGTGTCAGATTGTGGTAACAAAATACCCTAATTTGTGATCGTTCGTGAGCGTCTGCTTAAGATAAAATCATCACCCCCTGACCCTAACACAATTCTAAGAAATGTTTTTATTGAGATGTTAAAATCTGATAAGGCATTAATGAACATGTGTCAGGATATGGAAGAATAATCATTACAACAATTATTGTATGTCGTGGAACAATAGTGGGTGTGTAATTACTAGGTATACAGTCTTATTTCTGTTCTTTTTTTTTAAAGCAAAGTCAGCAAAATACCGACGTAAAATGTATCGAAGTATGATGGTATCGTAGAGACAGTAGCTTCTATCTCACGATAGAGGTGAAGCTTAAACTTAGCTGAGTATGGATGTATATAAAGCCTTTTATCGGCTCGACAAAAGAAAAAGAAATGGAAAAAGAGAGTTCCAGGTTTGACATCCGGGATTTTCTCCACCGACGTGGGCATTTCCAAAGTGCAATTGCATACCGACCGGGGCAGTTTAGGAATGGTTTAGGGGTGTGAAGAGAGGCGGCTCGGCGCATAAAAAGCCCCATTGAAATCGAAATGGGTTCTAAACACACGGAGTGCTATAAGCTGCTAAGCGATCACTACCAATTACCGCAACATTTTACACTTTCTACCGCTCACCCCGGGCTGCGCGCGACAGATTGGCGACATACAGCTTTCCCGATCGAAATTCTATTACACCTATAAAATAGGGAGAGAAAAGGCGTTGGGGATTTAAGAATAGCAAAAACCCTCGGACTATAGGAGACTCCTTTGAGCGCCAATCGCCCGTGGATTGTCGGGGCGGAAAGTAGCCCTTACTTAAACTAACCCCCGGAAAATGAAGTGTCGACGACTTAAGTTGAAAAGGCGTGTCTGGTAGGCGGCTTGAAACAATACGGATTACGGAGGGGGTTAAAGGGGCAAAGAGAGAGAGACAGAGAGAGAGAGACAGAGAGAGAGAGAGAGAGGAGAGAGAGAGAGAGAGAGAGAGAGAGAGAGAGAGAGAGAGAGAAGGAAATGAAAGCAATTCGTCCACACACTGCTACCTTCCACCTCCACCTCCACCTTCACCACCACCACCACCACCACTACTACCACCACTGACGGTGTTTGTAACGAGAATTAATCATCCAATGCGCTGGCTGGCGCCAAGCGGGTTTGGTCGCCGGGAAACCTGAATAGGTAGCCGTGGCCAACACAATACCGCTTTCACACCTCACGTGTTCTCTACAGCGCTTATTAATTATGTTAACACTTCGGCAAGTCAACAACAATTATCTGCGTAATGCGAGTAGAAAAGGGGCGGGGCTTCACCGAGGTTTATCCACGTCAATCAATGGATACATGGCCATATCTTTTCTCACGAAAATTCATCTATATGTTTATTTTTTTGTTGTTGTGGGAGTACGTAGACGGCGTGACGTGTCATCGTCACCGCAATTAAAGTGCGATAAATAAAGGTCTGTGAGACGTAGGTGTGACTGGATTATGCGGAAGAGGAGTAGAATGAGGATAAGGAGGATAATCAGAGAGGGAGAGAAAGAGAGAGGGAGAGAAAGAGAGAGAGAGAGAGAGAGAGAGAGAGAGAGAGAGAGAGAGAGAGAAGGGGGGGGGGGATGGAAGACAGCAACAGAAATATGCGAGCAATCCTTTATATTGTTATAGGAAACTCCTGGAGGAGAGATCGGGGTAGGGTCGGCGGTGTCGCGACGCAGCCGCGGGTTTGGGGGCAGTGAATTGGGACGTGTGAGGGGAGGGTGTGAATTGCCTTTTAGTCTGATTCTAAGCACACAAACAAGAGAGTAGGTGCCAGTGTGGGTAGTCAATCGGATCAACCCTCATCAGGCTTTAACTGGCCCGGAAACTCCAAATCAATAACATCGATAATAATGGCGTCCGGCGATGTAAAGGGCTGGCAAATTGCTGTAACTGCCACAGAGTAAGGACAAAACGGAGCTATGGCTTGCTCTTTATTGCATGACATTGATTGAAACACTGGGCAGAGGCGTCGCCTTTTTTTTTTTGCAACTGTAGATGCCAAACAGAGACAGAATGAGAGATCAAAAATATGATTATGAGTTTGATCTAGAAGGAGAGACAAGGTTTAGCGGCTGAGCAGTCATACAACTGTTTGCCTTTTCGCTGTTTGCAGATCAGCGATGCAGGCGGGTTGCACGCAACCACTGACCGCTAAATAGAAAGAGCGCCCGCATGCTTTCAAACCGCGTCAACTCGTGTCTGTCTCAAAATGCACGGGTATCCGTTCAGAGCGTGCATAGCTACTCATCAGTACAGCACCACTTATATCGTACAATTCGCTCTCGCGTTCAGGTTGATTTTAACGCACAGAAAGGAGGTGAGGATCAGCTTATACCTCCTCGACTGGCTGTCAGTTATCACTACCCGTTTGTCTCCAGCTTTATAGCAGACAACATGCTATGAATACGTGCCCGTGAGGCGGAACGGGGTTTGGATGGGGGTGTATGTAGGCGAAGACTACTACCCTCCCCTCCTGCCTCGACCCGTCCCGTCCCATCCCATCCCCTCCCCTCCCACCATCCCAGCCGGGTAGCTAGCACCCATGAATGGGAACAGATAGTGAGCAGACGTTATTGTGTGTCGTCACCGGCGCTGGCGCCACCGCGCCTTATGCGTCTGCGCTCGAAAGGAATGCTGCAAAGAGCTAATCACCGCACTAAGGCTCAGCCACATTATTTCTCGCGCTTTTAGATAGCCCGCCTTCTATAAAACATCCGCCAAGTCAGAGAGACAGAGAGAGAGGGAGAGAGAAATAAGAGTTAGTTGATAAAAAAGAGCTGTGATCTCTTGATTGGGTGATAAAATAGATTCCTTTGAGGCAAAATTGACAAATCAAGAAATTACCGTGACTGAAATTACAAAAGTGCGAGGGAACAATTTAGCGGGTTATAAGGATACAAGATGATCTCGTCGTGCGATCTCAATCTGATATCGAGCTTTGGCGTGAAGTACGAGAGAGAGAGAGAGAGAGAGAGAGAGAGAGAGAGAGAGAGAGAGGCAGATAAACAGGGGGACATAGAGACAGACAGACAGGCAGGCAGAAATTGGACATACTTTTATTGATATAAATAAGTAAAATAATTTTTTTTTCATGTGATAATGTTTTTCCTCCAATCCCATCCACGCAAAAAGATATATAATCATAGGGTATGAATTTTCCCACCCCCATATCACTTACGTCATTTATACACCATATTGTTTTGAAGATTACATAAAGAAAAATATATAATAACACGTACGTACGTCTGGAATTAAAGGAATAACATAGTAATAAAATGTGTACGTGTCTCATGCGATGTTGGAGTTGCAACAAAACAAGTCTGAACGAGGGAGGGGGCGAAAGCTCAGGTATTTGTGAGCAGAATAAAATATCACACATTCTCTATGTCATATGTCGAGTATTATTGCGTCATTTATTCAGAATTGTGCCTGTGACTTCTTCACACACTTGTACAAGGAAGCGGCTTAGAAGGCTGTGAACTCCCCGTCCAAAAATAAAAATAGAATTAAACCTGATTGAAGATTAAACGCCAAGTTGTTACACTGATACGATATATACGTACATGCTTACCAGGAGAAAGTTGAAGGTTGGGGAGAGAGGCAGAGAGAGAGAGAGAGAGAGAGAGAGGGAGAGAGGGGGGATGAGGGGGGGGGGGCAGATGGGATAAGGAGTGAAGTTAAAGTATAAGACGTAAGAAAGAAGTTGTAAGCCTAACACGCCTTTCCAGCCTACTGATTGGCTTATTGCTGCACCGAGTGTAGCGCCAATCAGAGGGCGTCGAGAGCGGCCGAGAAAACATGTGAATCTTAGCCCTTCTGCCCACGAGCTCTGAGGGGGCTAACACACTAACGCAAGTCGGCTAGCTCGTGCGTATCAGCCGCTAGACTGGCGAGAGGCGAGAGACCGAGAGAGACAGAGGGAGAAAGAAAGAGAGAGGGGGAGATAGACAGAGAGACAGAGAGAGGGAGACATACACACCACCACTGTGATTATTGTAAGAAGCCAAACGTACGCGATTACACGGCTATAGCCCGGTCACTTACGTACAATCGCAACGCCGGGCCGGGTGGCTAAAGCCCGCACATGCTCGCACTCTGAGTGGATTGGATACCGACAGTCACCACCACCACTACGACTACTACTGCTTACTATTTTGTGAAACCTCTCAAGATACTCGTGGAACATTTACGGCTAAGCCATTCATCACGGCACCTCGCTCATATTTGTTTCTCCTCGATGTGATTACTGCATATGCCCCCGTCATACCAGCCGTGTTTTCTTTCTTGCTTCCCTCCTCTCAGGATCACCCGTGCATCTTACAAGCGGCAGCCGCCCCCTCCTCCCCGGGCCTTTTACCCCTGCTTGCATGGGGGAACTGATCGCGAGGAATCATTTGTAGACACCAAACACATCTCACTGGATTCACTTGGAAGTTGACTTGACTTCGCCCGATTTAGCGTCTCGGACGTGGCTCGTGGTCGACGATTGGCGTTCAACAGATGAAACCGGCATCGAGCGACCACCACCAGCACCCGACCATGGCCTATGCACCCATGCTCCCCCCTCGTCTCAGCGACTTCTCCGTCAACTCCCTGCTCACGCCGCCCCAGTTCTTCCCCGGTGTGTTCCGCGGCCAGGCGGCGGCGGCGGCGTGCCTACCCGGCGCCGCTGGGCTGCCGGGCTTCGCGCTACCGAAATTTGGCGAGCACCACGCGGCTTACTCCCCGCATGACCTCCTGGCAGCACACGCTCATCGCTCAGCGCTGGGCCCGCTGCACCCTATGGAAACACAGAGCGATGACTCGGACGATCCACAAGTCACGCTCGAATCCAAGGAACTTTGGGAGAAATTTCACAAAAGAGGAACAGAAATGGTCATCACGAAATCAGGCCGGTAAGTCTTCAAATGTTCTCATATTTTCTCTTTCCGGCACATCTTCTCCATATCATACCATTACATTCATATTAAGAGGGGCATCACTGCTACACCTCCGGCACTGTGAGTCGTATTTTTACACCCACGGAAGTAGAAGCAAGCAATTGATATTTTATTTCAATAATTTATGAATTACTATTTATATCTAAAGTCAAGGTATGTGGGGCAAAAGTACTGTTAACAGTAAGATATGCTACTGTAATTGTTTATGAAACGCTATCAGAAGCACGAAAATATTTCAATGTAATTCTAAGCTATAGAGGAGTAAAACGCAAAGAGTGTATTTTTTTTGCAAGTCGTATGTATTCTGGAAGATCAATCATACTGTAAGTTATTAGCAGAAACTAGGCTGTATAATTGTATGAGATGTCTTTGTGTAAGTTAGTCTGTATAATTTTGTACAAGTATAAACACCGTAGGGGATGCTATTTGTAACCGTGTTCTTTTAAATGTATTATTTTCTGTGAATGTCAGAATTGGTCAGGATAAACATGCTGCCCTCTGCATATCCTGGTAGTATGGAAAAGCTCAAAGTAATGTAGTACATTTCGATTAATAATTGTGAAAATGGTAATTTCCTTCGTGAGAGGTTCAAAGCCCGAAGTGTATTCTATGAGTAATTCTCCTACTATAGTTGGAAGTGTGTGTCATACTGATAGGCCATTTCGCCTGTATTATTATCCCGACGCCTATGTAATTATACCTGTATTAAATGAAACGCTTTTGCTGCCCAGGATTTAATTTGAGTAAGTGAAGGAGGTTGGTGGCTATCTGTGTTATGATAACCTATGCTCGCACCGTAGACGAGGGCTTTTACAAATTATGAGCAATCATTGTCCCGGTGAATATAAAAACTGACAAGTTTATTTTACAATCACGCATAGGGTAATTGGTAGCGGAATTATAACCACAGTTGGTTTCGTATGTATGGGAGAAAGGTACGAGCTCATTTCTCGATTTTCTTTTTATTGTGGGGGAGAGAAGTCATATTGTAATGTCATACAGCCTTTTAGAAGAGATGATAATTATAGCATTGATGTTGATGTCAATACAAACGTGAAGGAGAGAGAGGCAGGCAGCCGCGCCTCGGAGCGGAACACTCCCGCGCCGGCTCCCCGAAACTCCGGGCACGATGGGCGTCCACATGACCCCCTTCCCCGCCTCCCATCGAGAACGATTACATGCCCCAAACCCGACACAATTTCCGCAGATTTCTCACTCCAGTCCATAGCTTAGACATTTCTTCATATCAAATGTGGATGGATTTTATACAGTTGCTTTCCGATTTTTCGTTTCTACGCCGTGTTTACTTTTGGAGGTGAAAATATGAAAAGCTGAGCTGTCACGGTTGAGCGTGCATCCTCATAGCGCATTTGTGGCTACGGTGTACTTGAATGGCCCATCAGACAGGGCAATATCGTTAGAGTTACAAACCATAGCCTCACTTCGCCGCTTTGTTGTCAGTCTCAATGAGACTTGAAAAGAAAGAAAAACACCGCGTAGAGGAGGCAATGAACTCCACACCAAAAGAGATGGGTTTCTTTGATGATTTCCCTCCCGCCTATGGTGACATTTTGGTTTGTAATTTGTAAATGAAACCTCGCGTTTGCATGTAATTTGACAATTACGGATTTGCCAGGGATGCATTGGCGGAGTAGCACAGGCGTAGTTTACTTGAACAATGTCTGTAAGGATCGTGATAAAGAACCCCCAACAAAAGGTGTTTATTTTGATTTTCAATTTCAATGATACGCTTGTTTGTTTGTAATAGTTGTGTTTTGATGAGTTTGCTGTTAGCATCTACACATCGCGATATTTATACTAATTATATTTAGTTATTTTATATTTCAAAACCTACCATATTACACCGAATATCTTTTTCATAATCATCTGTGCCTGTAATCAGATTAAATACACGGAGGTCGCGAATATATTACTGAGATATTGTCACTATTCCTTTCTTGAAATTCAAATGAATTAATCTTTCTTTTCGGTTATTAACACATCATGCCCGCCACTGTCGATGCGGTATATTTGTTCAGATATATCTACCCAGGACAGCGAAAATAAGTAATACAAATTCTGATCTGTAAAGCCCTCGCTAGCCCTTCATGAAGTTGTGCTTTTTCAAATAGAATACAAATCCTCTAAATATTATTTTCAGCCACCCAAACAAAGCCAATTATTGTAATGAACTCCTCGAACGTTTCTTGATATGCGCTTATGATCATCACCAATCATTCTACGGTCGAGCTCACAGTGGGGGTAACTTTTGTTACTTTTTTTGTGAATACGGATTCTCCAGAGTGGAATACGGCTCATCATAAAGTGCTGATGTTTATGCTTGTAGTTTAATAATGATATTATCTTCGGTGTATTATTCATACCCATAAGCAGAAAATGACACCCATTATGTGCGTTTCTAAGGGGAAAATCACCGCTATTTTTGCGTATTCTTATTACAATCTCTCACATTTTCCTTATAATCCTGATAATATTAACGCTAGGAGTATGCTTTTTTTAAGGAACGAGATGGCTTCAAGCTACCACTATAATGCACTGACAATGGCTTAATGATGAGTACGTGGGAAGTTGAAGTAAAACTTGCCTGTAGTGTAAGCTTTCAGAATTGAAAAATTGCTTTGTAGAACAAACGAACAAAGATGATCGTAATTCTTCTTCTCCTCCCTTCATCCTCTCCTCTCTCTCCCCCTCTTCTCTCTCCCCTCTCCATGCTTATTTTTAGGGGGTACATCAATCTCTCTGGTCCTCCGATGGGGCTAGGGTAATTTTCATGAAGAGGTTGAACTTTAAGAGTGTGCATTTTGATTCATTTAGGACATCGTTTCATAAACAAACAAAAAATAACGGGGGACTGACGTTTTTACTCTTTTGTTTGAGTATCCACTTTTCTAGTGAAGTGCATGGGGGGAAATGACAACAAGTGATTTGTTCGTACGGAACAGATGTAAAGTCAATCGAACAAAACCTGTGAAGTGGCTGCACTGCCTCCTAATACTTAATTCCTAGAAAAATACTGTTGTCTCGAAACTTCTATAGATATCCACCCTATGTAACCTCATTGCTAACTGTTATACATTAAGTTCATATTTATTATGATGTATATTCACGTGCCCATTTGTCCTCTGTGTGGTATGGTTGGCTAGACCGAATTTGTATATCATTTCAATTATTTTAAATTGAGAGACGTATTCATACTTTTTGTAATGTAATGTATGTCTAATGCGATTATGTGTTTGGGCTATAGTAAGGTCGGGTGGGTTGGTGGCGATATACGCTGTATTACATCGCCTCGTTTAATAACAGGATGCGAGTGACATAGCTAGAGGCTTCGATTAGCAATATGTAATACGGCTTTGATGATAAATCTGCGATGAAAAACGTTGTTGATGTTAAATCCAACGTAGACCTGACATTTACAAGCTGTGAATCTAGATACCTCCTTAAACTTCTTTCTCGAAGAATGGGCGTGGTAACTATATCATGTATGACAGATAGCGGCATGTTCCGTTTCTCCTCCTTCAAACGCTGTAAACAGACGAACATAAAACCCCCGAGCAATATATTCATGGACATAAATCACATATATATTCCTTTGCAAATCCATAGTTTTCTCCAAAATATAAAATATCGTCATTCATCATCATCACGTATGATTTATTTGTCCCGTTTCAGGTATTCTGATTACGTGCAATAAACACGATAAAGCATGATGCGTGAGAAGACATAGGTAAGCGTAAACTGGGATAGTAAGCCCGCTAAGTAGCGGGCGTTTGACTGGATAGTACACAACAGGGGGACGACATAACAAGATCGGTATTTTGTTATTTGGCGAATAATGTGTGTCGTGGGGACGTAGACGAGGGAAAGCATGAGAGAAATCGACGCTGCCTGCAGACGAGTGATCCAGTTCTTTTACCAGGTTTTCTCATTTAGATTACGGGCCCAAGACTGGTTTGCTAATCAGTGTGGTCGTTGCGCGAAGACGCCGAGAAGAGTGTTACTTCAACTGGCCTCCTTCTCTCCTCTCCTTCCCCTCCTCCCATCATGTCTATTACCTATGCCCTGTGTTCTAGGCAGGTGTGTTCATGTGTTGATCGAGGTGTGCGTTTAGCTGAGAGCAAGATAGAGACAGAGAGATAGACAGAGTGGGAGCGTAGCAGAGGGAAGTAAACGGGGCTTCTTCCTCGTTTTAACATGATATATCCGACTTAGTAATAGATAATCCAAGTCTTCTTAACCCGTCTCTTCCCCTCCTCTGCGTGCGGCTGTGTGCTCTCCGGAACACATTTTCGGAAGTGATATGGAAACGTACGTATGTATGTGCGACACATGAACGCATGTACATACATATACCAGTGGTAGAAAGAGCAAATGAGCGAGAGGAAAAGACAGTGAGGAAGGGAGAGAGAGGTAGAGAGAGTTAGAGACTGAGAAAAAGAGAGAGGTAAAATCTGGGTTATTGGGACAACGGGAAATTGGCATACAAGAGGGAGATCGGTGTTGTGTGTCGAGTGGTCTGGGCGAAAACAACAACGGATAATGACGAGATTCATAAGGCAATAACAAGACTTTTGTTATCATTAGGGTATAATTGTCGGCCCACAGACAGAGGCTAGTAGTCGGCCAGTCTGCACAAGAAGCGACCACATTCGGTTTACAATACGCCCAAATTGCATTTCTTCTCCCCCAAACCGAAAGGAATTATTCAGCACGACATGCAATGGGAAATGAGAAAACTAGAGTGTGACGATTACATTAGAAATGAACAACACTTCTCGAGGTTAATTTGTGCACTTCTCCAAGGCAGGGTATGGCATTGCAATTGACTCTTTGTGTTTAATTTCGAGATGACACCATTTTAGGTAGAACGCTTTTGGTTGATGAAGAGATTTATTTACCTCTTGCTTAATTGACATGTTGACGTTCAGTTCTGTGTGTTATTGCTCATATCAAATGGGCAAATGACAAGACAAGGATTGAATATATCTGAAAATTCGTTGCCTGTGAATTATTCGTTATGGAGTTCATCTAGCTTCTGTGTTTGATCATAACTATTGACTATTGATAGCGTTTGTTCGAGCTGGAAGAAAAGCAAAGTTAGTGTGTTATGTTTAATTAACATCGTGAAATAATTGGCATTAATTTATGATTTTTTACGACTAAATAAAAAAGAGTACTCCTTTTGATTTATTGTCTTAAAATTTGAAGTTAAGATTAAAGATTATCAATGTTAGAAGCGCCTCAGAGGTAGGAGAGGCGTGTATGGAGAAGGAATTAAACGTAAACAATATTTTTTTTATATTTTATTCATTTCAACCGAAAAAACAGTTCGCATTATTCGCGTATGTTTTTCAAGTCAGTGGTTGTACTCGGTGTCATTATTGGTATAATTGGGAGGGCAGACGTCTAAGATATCGATGAATTAATCATGGAAAATCTTCCTGGGTCATTCTTAATGTACCGCAGAGGCAGATGGTTTGATACGCCTAGGGATTTGCGCAAATCATTCGTCTGCATGATGTGTGAAATGCCCTAAATCGGATTTTTGCATCCCAATGCTGCAATCTCTTTGTTTCATTGTGTTGAAATCAATACGGCCTGTCTGCTCGTTACATACCTGATTTGCTATAGAATATGGATTCTTTAAAGGGCTGTCATGGTTAGTTATCCGATCGTCATACATATCAAGCTTGTTTTTCGATGTCGTAATTACCCTGTACTCCATTATTTACTAGCGTGCAGTAATTGAAAAATATGTATGTTTTTCTTTTAAATTTGCAGTAAAAAGTTTTTTATATGCGTCAATCAAATTAATATTGGAATAATCATGCACGTTTGGCATAAAACACTAGATTTTTTGTGTCAACGTTACAGAAATTAAGCATTTTAGATGCGCTTATTCCGCTTACGGTATAGTTATGTTATAGGGACACGAATATATTTTTTATGTGATGATATCATCGCATCGAACAGTTTCATGGTAATTGTGTCTGGTTGGAGGGATATATCCTCTTACAAGTTATAGGGTAACTTAAGTACAATGGGAGTAATCGGAGTGCATGCTGGGAATATTGGGCTGCACGCGATTACTGAACGAGGGTTAACATGGCCACTCAGAAGAGCACAAGGGGTCAGTATACCAGCTCATTCTTTATAATAGAGGATCATTCAGAGATGTGTGCAACACAATATGATACTTCTTTTCATTTGATTATTAAAAAAACACTTAAACTGTGACATAATGTTATTATTTGGCTATTCTAAGTCGTGCATGATCACTTTATATATGCTGATTTGTTCTGCTAGATTATATGTGAAGAATTCGTGAATTTGAAACAATATGAATGTAATGTACAGGTTTATTCGACGAAAGGGAAGTAATTCAATTGGAACGCGTAAATTGATTTAGTTGTAGTATCAGTGTATCATTCTAGTTACACAAAAACACAGTAAATACTTTAAGAAACAAATCTGAAGTATATTTTATTGTTTACAAAGATAGTAATGTTATTTCTCCTTTCCTTTGGATGCAGGGACTTTTTAACATTTAGATTAAGTCTTATTAAGCATTTTGTCTTTTAATCAATTTTGCTGAGCGAAGTGACTGTCATATTTCAATTTTCGTTTTGAATCAATTGTATTTTAAGTTTGCTCGAGTCTGTCATAATTGAATCACTTTTTGAATAATTCCCAATCGGTTGCTATGGTTTGTCGTCATTTTTTTTCTTTCATGTCTGTCAGAGAAAAGAGTTTTATCTTTTTGCTTCTAGAAAAAATGATTAGATCTCGAATATATATGTCCATTTATTATTTCAGCTTTCGTGTTAAAACTTCCACGTTCATTCAAGCTAACGACACGACATTCGCTTCCAAGCAGATATTCGTAATCTTCTGGATCCACTTACTGCCAAAACCAATTTACGTAAACTAATTAGATATTTGTACTAGATGTTATGAAACGATGTTTTTTTACTGCTCTTTTTTTTTCTTCTAAAGATGTTTACTACCATAATTGTGTATGTATATTTCCTGTATATTTAGTGGATATTTATGATAGCATATTATTTATAAACAGTTGTCACATAATCCCACACGTGATCATAGATAAATTATTAAAAGCAATATGTATTGATTTTATATTTATTTTCGACAACAACGACAACCACAGTGATGATAGTATATATGCAATTTGTTTTCTATTTTCTTACCCTCCGTCAAAATTGTTCCCATGGTTTCTAACTATAATGTGAAGATATAGAAATCACGTGTCGTTAAACATTATGCGACCAGTATACATTTATTGTGGAGGATGGCAACGACGACTATGACGATTTATCTGTACTGATTTATAATATTAAATATATATTTCTTGTCTCTTTCTCTAGGCGGATGTTCCCGTCTTTCAAGGTGCGCGTGTCCGGGCTGGACAAAAAGGCCAAGTACATCCTGCTCATGGACATCGTGGCCGCCGACGACTGCCGCTACAAGTTCCACAACTCCCGCTGGATGGTGGCGGGTAAAGCGGACCCGGAGATGCCGAAGAGGATGTATATCCACCCGGACTCGCCCAGCACCGGGGAGCAGTGGATGCAGAAATGTGTCTCGTTCCACAAGCTCAAGCTCACCAACAACATCTCCGACAAGCACGGATTCGTAAGTGTGACAAGAAGTTTTTCATACCTCTCTTTCTGTTTGGCGTTTTGTTTGAGCGGAGTTAGTTAGTTGAAGAGGAAGGAGAGATGGGAAGAGGGGACAGAGAGAGAGAGAGAGAGAGAGTGAGAGAGAAGGAGAGAGAGAGAGAGAGATAGATAGAGAGAGAGAGAGAGAGAGACTAGGTCTTGTGAACATATAGCTTTATATACACTGATATAGGAACGAAATAAGATAGAATCCCTGCTTCACAGGTCGAAAACATACAATAATTTTGTGTGACTGCTCATTTTCAGCTGTTTAATACAATACCACTGATCAGTGCCATAGAAAAAAAAAACACAATTACTAGCGAAAATCTCTTGATTTGAAAACTCATTTAACATGATATGAAACAAATATAAGACCATTGAAGACAGTAGGATTAGGCCCAATGTGAAATTAACTCATAACCGACCACATCTCTGTAATCATGCTCGCATTATCGGTGTTTGCAACTGGCAGCATATTCTGAGTTAACTCGATAAGGGGAAAAATTGAACAATGCCGATGTCATCAAATTGAGGTCAAAATTGTCACGCTTGTGGTCTAAAGTATCAATGGAAATACCCCGCACATTGTAACATGGTAACATAATCGCGCATGATACCCTATATTAGGATGGGTAGTAGACAGCGTGTCTACAGGTATAGGTAATTGGTGTATCAATTTTCAAAGGGGATGGCGCTATACTATCAAGATCGAATCACGATTGATTACGATCGACGGAAAATCCTCCTGACATAAAACGAATGTACTAAAACGTTTTACGATTTGTATGATATTTTGTGAGGTACTTGGAATATTGATTGTTTCATTAATTTTTTATGACATTAACGTCGGCTCATGATTACAAAGACATTACATTTCACTAGCATTGAGATGTAGAATTTAATGATGGATGTACTTAAAGTGATCGTGGTGTGTGGGATCGTTCGTTTAGGAAAGGAGATACATTTCCGTCTCACATGAACATATAGATTTACATATAATCGACACGCGATGATACGGTCACATTCACACCTACTATATTGCGTTAGTGTTACACTTATGAAATACATATTCAATCTTAGATGATTGCACGGCATGAATGTTTTATTATAGATTTCTCGAAGACTCCAAAGGTCACGTGAGTTGAACAAGTAGTTTAATCGGTACCAACCGCACTATTGTATGTATTTGCATTGGGTTTTTTTTAAGGAGTGATGATAGCATTCCATGTTATTTTTTTCTTTTCATGTTTGACTTTCGTCTGTAAGCCTTGGAATAACCAATGATCTTTTTATTCAATGGGAGATAGCCAAGCGAAAGAGAGAGAGAGAGAGAGAGAGAGAGAGAGAGAGAGAGAAAGAGAGAGAGAGGGAGAGAGAGAGAGAGAGAGAGAGAGAGAGAGAGAGAAGGGGGGGGGGAGGATGATTTGAATAATTTGAATTAATGTTAGATAGAAAGAAGATATACTTATAATCCAATGAATACACTTTAAGAATAACGAAGTAATAAATATTAAAAAAACATCTTTATGAGAACCTGAGAGCTGGTGAAGGTGAATGGTGTGTCACGGTGTTTCAAACTGACATGCGCAGCAGACAAGTTTGAGATATACAGAGGTCATCTCCGTCTGGGCATGCGCAGGCAAACAACAACCAGACTGGAACATCACTACCCATCTCTGTCAGTCTCTGTCCTCTCCCCAAACCTTCAAAGCTGTGAAAACCTCCCAACAGTCCTGAAACCTCTCCCTCTCTGAATTCTCCCCTCATCCTATCATGTCCTATTATGATAATCATCGATTGCTGGTTTCTGTGTTTTTGTTTCTGCTCTCGAATTCGTAGCTGATCCATGGCGAAGAGAAAGGGGGTAGATATTTCCGCTTCGGTTAACGAATGCCTCCTTTAAGCAACAAAAACTATAACCATAGGCGAATCCGGTGACCGCGTGATTATTTCCGTTTTGTTCCCGACGTGATTGGCTATTGTCTATCCTTTCAGGCAATTAAGATGAACATTTACGTAGAATGCTTCTATGCCATTGTGACGCTATTGTGAAGAATTGCAAATAAGCTATTAACTTGTTGATTTTTTTTTAAAGTTATCTTTTACCACTTTGTAATTTCTACTTGTACTACTACAACAACTACTACTACGACGACGACGACGACGACTACTACTACTACTACTACTACTACTACTACTACTACTACTACTACTACTACTACTACCACTACTACTACTACTACTACTACTACTACTACTACTACTACTACTACTACTACTACCACCACAACTACTACTACTACTACTACTACTACTACTACTACTACTACTACTACTACTACTACTATTACCTTACTACTTCTGCTTTTCTTCTACTCTACTAACTTCTTCTACTTCTTCTTCTACTCTACTACTTCTGCTACTTATTTTACTGCTACTTCTACTACTTCTACTTCTACTTCAAATACAATCATGATATGTGATTGTATTTTATCTTATAAAGTTATTTTGCATTCTTCGTTAGCTGTTAAAGAATACTTCCAAATCAATCATCTGAATATAAACTAAAAACATGTGTGCTATGATGCGTGAAGTACATGACCCAAAATATGAATTTACATATCTAATCTATAGAATCTGCAGTGTCCACGTGTTGTGAATAGCCGATTCGTATATTCAACAAGCGAACCACGTGCTAATCGAGTTGCACTGCGGTGTCGATGTAGTCCAGAGGCTTAAAATACGTATCCCTATAATATTACAACTACCTAGTACAATAGTCAGACAGGGCTGGAATGAAAGCAACTGATATAATTTATATATGTATATATATATAGAGAGAGTATTTCCTAGTTTGCTGGTTTTATGACAAAGCAATCTCGTACACTCGTGTGTGTGTTATTTTGTGGCAAAACGTTTTATTCATGCTCGGCTACCGTAAGTAATGGATCCCTAAAGCTCGGGCAGGCACGAGGTATTGAATGAATGACAGAACGAAGGAGAGGGAGAGATAGATAGAGGGAGAGAGAGAGATATATATATAGGGAGAAAGAGAGAGGGGGGGGGGGCGTCTTATATTTCTCCTCCTCAATCTGTTACCCTACACGCTCAAATTAACACTAGATGCTGATCTCTATTCAAGGTGACCGCATGAAGGAAAAAATGGGGGTATCCTAGAAATATCAATAAATGTAGCAGTTTTTCCGGTTTGATTCATTGTGGTCAGAATGAAAGCAAAACGAACTCGCAAGTCCCCCTTATTCGATCGCAATATGCATCCACACAAAAATAGAGAGCTGTCTTTCAGTATTATTTTCATTAGTTATTTTCGTCTCAATGAGCATGTATAAATATTCGCTGGGTTGTCGCGTGCCGAGGTTTACTTTACATGTATATTTTTTTTATAGGACATATATGAATAAAATGATCATGAAATATGTGAACTTTCTTTAATATCAACCACAAAAAAGAATATGAAGTGGTAACAATTATAATCTAAATCTTATTGACTATCAAAATTCAGGAATGATCTCTTTACTGGAGAGGGAGAGAGAATTTTTTTTTACATTGAGCCACCACATTCCATCTATTTTCAAGGAAATTTGATTGAATTTTAATATTGCCTACATTTACATCATAACAATAATGATGATTCAAATGCGAAGTAATATCATTTAATTTTATCTTGGTGGCTACAACCTGGTATTTATATTCATGTCACTGATACAGTTGTATTTATGGCATGTCTGTTTGTTCACTGAAAGGGAAATTACCCTGAAAGGTGGACATTAACCCTGATTCTTAGTTCTCCATTCAATACCACATCGTTCTTCCAAGATCTGGATGTTCAATTGATGTGGTTGGCTTAACCAACCAGCCCTCCCTTTCGAAAACAAATTTGACATCTTCTTCTCATGATGAACAATTAGTGACATTTGGGGGACGTACAAATCACTCAAGCTCTTTGACAAATCTTTTGTATGTTCGCCTGGCTCCATTATAAGATACCCCAACCTTTTCTGCCAGTTTGTTGGTTTGAGGACTAAATGCAAATGGCTGCCCAACATGACTTTGTCACGTATTTCGTCACCCCGGTCTCCTGTATATTAGCTCCACCACTTGTCCTATTGTCAATGCCCCCGTGTTCAAATAGATCACGTCTCCAAGTTGGCTTCCCTCACATTGACATCACTGACTGAAGTCAACGACAGGAGTGGTCAAAGGAGATTTTCCCTACAGGATCCACAGGATCTAATCAATGGACATTTTCTTCTTTCTTGTCTTTCAAGCTTGAGCCAAGTCTAAAGCCACTTCACCTCTGCCTCTCTCCCTTTCTCTCCTACCCCCTCTATTTCTCTTTCTCTCCCTCTCTCGCTTTCTCCGCAGACGACTTGACTTACTTGTTTGTAGAGGTAAACATACAGTAGCCAGTTATATATGACGGGTTTGCTGCAAACAATCGCACATGGCTTTTTCCATTTTCCCTCTCTGCTTTCCAATGTTATTGAGGATTTGGCAGCCCTGTGCCTTCATTGAGTGCTAAGGCCGGTGGCGCGCGTGTGTCTCCCAACCGCTACCAATAGATACCTGTCATTGCCCCCCCCCCCCCCCTCTCATGATGGATAGGCTCTCGCACTAGTTGACTTCTTTCTTTTTAAATGAGAGATATCTTTCTCCTGTTCTGGTTGTGGCTGTGGTTGAAAATTGAATCGCCGCGTCGTGACGAGCAGGCAATGGGTCACAATATCCTCTGTTTTCGTCGTCATTGTAATCGAGAAAAATGAACGGGAAAAATGAGAAGAGAAGAAGAGAGGAGACCGTTTTGTTCTGATTCAATCATCGTTAGATTTAGCGGCGCCGGAGTTCATTATCCAACCCATCATATCACCGTTACGCTGGATGGTTGAATGCAAACCTCCCCACTCTCTGTCTTTCTTTCTTTTCTCTTTTTTTCGGTAAAAGACCTAAAAAAATCGTATGGTTTGATTGCTCGTACTCACAAAGAAAACAAAGCAAAGAAGGTGACAGAATGACGGGGTGTTGGCGTAAACATGTCCGACATTGGCGCTTTTCACGGTTCAGCATGATATTTCCCTCCCATACCGGCAGACAACAACACCCACCTATAAATAGGTGCAAAATTGCTTCCTTTTCTGCCTCCATCCTGGCTGGATTCTACCTTTCTCTGGCTGGTTAGTGGCAGGTCTTTGTATACAATATGCGAGCCGCAGTTTTGTTTGTGTTGTCAGCTCCCCCCTCCTTTTTTTTAAAGAGTCATGCACGGGCTGGCGGATTTGGATGTAATGACGATGGGAGGAGAGAGACACGTCCGGAGGCATTATCGCGCCTCTCCCCTTTCTCCGGGGCAAGACCACGCCGCCGAGAGAAGAGAAAGAAAAAGGGTGGAAGTCATTATCCGCCGCGCCATTCTATGGTTTCTTCGCCCAGAGACCGAAGCTGGGTGACGCCACCTCGTCACCCGCACCCCGCACCCGCCGTCCCGCCAACCAGACGGGACCCAATGAAATGAGAAAGTTCATGGGTTTTTATTACCTGTGAACTCTAATCATTTTCATTCTTGCGTACTTATTGATTAGTCTTGATCGTACCATCATAAAAAAAATCGGCATCCTCCCTCGACTAGTCAAGGGTAAATCCGCTTTGTGAACGCCCCGCACAACCCGACACCCACCTCAGTTTACAGCGATAGCATCAAACCAAGCAATTATCGGGATGCCGTAATTACTTCATTAAATCGACACAAGATTGTGTGACAATGGGGTACCAGCTACTGATGTACTTTTTATTGAATCAGACTCTTATAGAACTCGGAAAGATATATCAGTTGTAACGGGTATAGTGGGAGACAAATTAAAAAAAAACACACAGCTAAAACATACAAAAAATGAGTGGAACTCAGAGTTTAGAAAGTGCCCGTATGCTTCATGATTTAGTATAGCAGAAAGATTTGCATAATCGCTTTCAGATTGACTGCATGATAATTTAGGTGGAGCACCTTTTCACGATGAGAACACACAGTCAGATGGGTGATGACTTCTCTGTTGTCATAGGCTACGGAGTCCCAGTCTCACCTGCGTGCCCGAACGACTCGACGGCGTAACGAACATTCCGCCACGGATCGCTAGGACAGTCACCTTCGCCGGCTCCGCCTGTCGACTAGCCCCGACGTTGTATACACCTGTTCCGATTGCGTGCCTCGTTAGGTTAACGTTTCCGTTTTTTCCTCTCTCCCCTCTCTCCCTCCCTCTCTCTCTCTCTCTCTCTACTCACTCTCTTCCTCGCTCGCTAATCATGTCTTACCTGAGCTCACCTGTAATCATCCATTGAGAAGTAGCTCCAGCGGCTAGCCTTCCCCGCCCGCCTCTCAGTCTCTCTCTCCCTCTCCCTCTCTGTCTCTCTGTCTCTCTCTGTCTCTGTCTGTCTGTCTGTCTGTCTCTCTTCCTCTCTTTCTCTCTCTCTCCCTCTCTCTCTCTCTCTTTCTCTCTTTCTCTCTTTCTGAGTAGGGATGCCATGTGTGGCAGATGGAAAACTATCTTCCAACCGCGCGGCAAATACCGGAGCATGAAATGTAGCGTATGCTTAAACGGCACATGCTCGATGACCGCTTTACGTGCTTGTGAAGTTAGTGGGGAAGTAGTCTCGGCTCCGACTTTCAGCGTGAAATTTTGATTGACATTAAGGGGTGGAAATGGAAATGAAATGGAATGAAACGGTTTTATTGTACAGTCATCAGTAAGGAAATCCTGAAAGATGTTAGGAACGAAAAGCAAACTAGCAAACCTAAACCAATCGAAATAATGACAACTAGATTCATAAAAGGCAACTTCTCATCAAATCTATTTCAAGCGATAGCTTCTGATCAATCTAGGCATGCGTTCTTGGAATGGATTGATTTGACAATGACGTCGCAAGGGTCATTAGACCCATATTTGTCTCATATTTAGTTACAAAAGGTGTATCAAGGTAGCTTTGAGGAGGTCGCATTTATAATCTCAACCCACACGGCCACCAAATATTTGAACTCCATCGCCCGGAGCAAACACAAAGTGAGAAAAAGAGTCCAAATCGTGACAACTCTGTCACTTTTTATTAAAATAATAATAGTCTTTAGACGAAGTCAGCAAACATATATACATTTTAATTCTATATATGGCCACCAGAGCACCCTTTCCTAAATGCTCTAACCAGAGTCGATGTTTAGATTCTGGTTATGTTTATAATGCAGATGCACCATAAAATGATCTAGTTTTGTTCGATACTGTAAATGTTGGTGCCACGAATAGGGAAGTGACGCAGTGTACTCCAGAGCCATTTTTCTTTATGAACGTAACAGATTTGATCCGATTCCTGCGTCAGAAGCTCGTTGGCGTGGAGAGCCCCACAGACATGACAGAATATCTAAATCAAACATTTGAACTCATCAATCACACAGCTTAGCTAATGCTTGAATTTGCGTACGAGACCGCTGTGTGCTTGGCTGACCAAGCAAGCCGATTCCCCCCGCAATAAGAAGGATATCGTTTAACGCACCATGCGCAGATAAGACAATTATTGATATTTATCTGTTTTTCTGCGGACTCAAAGTTAGATATTGCATAGATAGGAGTGGGATAAGGACATGTCAGCGGCGAGATTAGAAGCAAGAACTGCGTCAGATGTAACACCATCCTACACCCGTGCCCGCGCCTGGTGCTTCGGCTCCCGGGTCTACCCCCTCGATCACTCAGGCTTTTTCTCCCCTGGTCGAGAGCGTGGAGGTGGGTGTCTTAAGTACATCGGAAAACCAGCTACCAGTTGATAACTTTCTTGACTTAAGTGATCAGACACACGCCACTCCGGCGCCAACCCTGAGCAGATAAAGGAGCTCCGTGGCAGTTAAAATTGTTGTCCGAAGGGACAAAAAGACAAAAGAGCGAATCTCGGGAGCGATAATAAGAGGAGGGGTATTTCTCTCCGATGAGTTTACTCAGACCCCCTACTTACGACGATTAAACTTTGATTATCAATACGAGGCTTCTAGGCCGTTGTATGCGCGCGTCATGTTGAAGTTTGGCCACACTGTGGTTTGTTTTCTCTATTTTCTTCTTCTCCCTTATTTTTTTTTTCTCGCTCTTTTTTATTGAGACGGTTGAGAATTGTTCTCAGCACTTAACCGATTAGCATGGTTGGAAGTGGAATAAAGTGCTTGTTAAATACTAGTGTGAGTTAAACGAAATCAAGAATGGCTCCTCAGACGGGGATTGAGACCGTAACTGACAGGAGATATGTCCAAATCTCTCACCCTCTTGGGTCAGTTTCCAAGGTCCCAAGGAATGACGTCAGAGAGACGTGATCAATACGCTGTTTTGAAAATAGCCGTCTTTTCGTATACCTACAGCTTGATAAGGTACCCTGATTTGAAGGTTTGCGTAATACAGTAAATCTGACACGATGAATGCAAAATGTTATGTCTCTTATGTGATTACAAGCATTGTTTAGTTCTAATATTCTTGATTTTTCTTATACTGCGTTTTTACTGAATTCCTTTACAGGTAGTCTGTATTTTGGGAGAGCAAGGAGAAGAAAGTTAAATTACAACAATTACCAATACTTTTTATATTTCCATCCTCTGGAAGGCTCACTGCAGCTATCGATATATTCTAACAGATCATGTATACTTTCTAAGACGCATTTTGCGTGTGTTACACACGTTCACTGTTAAGCGACATCACATGAGACACGCTCTATAAAGATGTCATTTTTAATTTATATGGTCATTAGATATGATACATTTATGTTGTTATTTTCATCACATTCACACTCTTGCTTAATGTAGAACACTTTTACTTTGTGTCTGTGTGCTATATTGCGATTCTATGTGTTGAAGAGATGGAGACAAAAATTAGGAAAGATGGAGAGAGAGGGACAGACAGAGAGAGAGAGAGAGAGAGAGAGAGAGAGAGAGAGAGAGAGAGAGAAGAGAGAGAGAGAGTGAGAAGGGGATGGAAGGAAAGGGCTGAGAGGGAGGGAGGCTCAATATTTGCTCACTTGCTACCCCAGACTTCAGTATGTTGACGAGAGAGGCGCCAAGAAGAATCAATAGAACCCCAGTCGAAGTTTGCTCGTTTCTCGACCTGGCGAGCAGCAAGGAAGACAAAAAAAAAAGATAGACAAGGCATTTCAAGAGAGAAAATGACTCCCGTGTTACTATACTCTTCCTTTTACTTTCCCTCCTCCCCAAGACCCCCCCCCCCCCCTCCTCCCCCCTCCCCCTCCTGATGATACTGATGTCTGTACCGGAGACCTCCCTGTCAAGGGAGAAGAATAGACTTGACTGTCCGAGCGAAAGAGCGGGAAAAATATGACAGTATAAAATGATTCATCGTGTTCATGGTTGCGCTTAATTAATTTCTTTTCTTTTATGTAGTCTCGTCCAATCACTGTGGCTCCGAATGTCAAGCAGGTGGTGATTAAGAACACTATAGATATATGCATATTATATTGAGAAAGATGGAACTAAAAACAGCTTCAGCTTGCACTGAGCATACTGGGAGAAATGTGCATAAACGAATTTGAATACATGAATATTAATACGCTCTCATTTTCGCTTACATTGCTTTTGTGTATACATTCAGTATAAACATGTAATTGTACAATTTAACTACATGTCGACTATGAAAATGAACAATACGTTATACCATTTTGTACCTGGCATGACTGACCTGGGAAATTGAACATGACGATGATATCTGATTATTAATTTTAAGAAATAAGGGCGATATTTTTTCCATTAAAAGGGTAATTCATTTTTCCTTACTCTCCTGACAGGTAACTTTTAACCAAATCAACCCCGTAAAATGCAACTTCCTGTTGCCAAGCTGAGCTCGCACACAGAGCAGTGGATATGTGAGAAATGGGTGCGCCTGATGCGAATTTATCCACTTGGTAATTGTACTGTCGCCTGCTTACATTTGCCTACCAAGTTCGTTGTAGCACCCCTCTGATCTACCTGTAAGAAGATAACTAACTTGGCTTGTCCAGGGCTTTCTCTATTCTCGGAGAAACTAAATCCCACTTCGCATATGAAAATCACTTACCCATGACCCAGGGCTGTAGGAGAGTGATAAAGAAAAGCAGATCCTCTAATCTCTTAAAACGGTAGAGGTTTTATTCACATCTTCACGGCGTTCGTTTGCCTTGCAAAAGATATCGGAGTGTGTTTTAATTTTCGTGTTCTGAAGCGAAGGTTCGTCGAGTATCAAGGCTTCTTTTTTTTCTCTCTCTCTCTATAATTTAGTGGCGTTGATTAGGAAAACTGAATCAGCAAGTGGGTAGATTTGTGACGGTTAATTGCAATTTCAACTTCATTTTTTCCCCGGAGTGTCAAAAGCTTATGTCAGGTACTTGTCGGACCGGTGGTAAGCAGGATTTGCCAGTACTCTCGACACGGTGAGGGGGGGGGGGGGTGAGAGATGAGGATAAGGAAGGGAAGAACAAGAGGAGGAAAGGGAAAAGGAGAAGAAGATGGTGAAGAAGAAGAATATCTGACCTGGTCTTCATTACAATTCATGCACTTGATGCGTGTAAGATTAATTTTCACCTGGCTTAGCCCATAATCATGATGAGAAGTGAATCGCAGACTCTCGCCTCGGTCGGGCATGGGCAGCGGGAAGAAGCGAGCATCTCGAGTCGTCTGCGTGAAATATTTATTCCGACCGGAAGTGCCTTTATGACAATCACCGTCGTCTTTTATTTATTACTTACAATTTATGGAAATCAATATGTTTCAAGGTGACCATGTATGAGCTATAGGCATCATAGTGCAGTAGTGTGTATTTCTGGGAAGGGTGAAAAGGATATTGGAAAGGGTCTAGTATACGTGTGTTTATTTGTGTGTGTGTGTACCGATTCTGACTGGTAATATGAAAATGAATTTCGCCAACATGGCCGCCATCTTTATAGATGAGTCATCCAAGCCAAGCAAGCCAAGCTTGCTCATTTTATTTTGCTCTCTCTGACACACACACTCTCCATTCCATGAATGTATCTCTTTCTCTCTATTTATCTCCCTTTTCCCGTTTCTTCCTCGATATTATTTCCACAATATCCCCCTCACCCTACCCTCGTTGTGCATCATTTTTAAACTAACTTAATCCAACGTCCTACTTTTTATGTGCGGCTTTCCCGCCCACTAGGTGACGCCTAGCCCGCCCAGCCAGGCAAGCAAGAAAGACTGTAGTATAAGAGAGGAAGGGAGAGAGAGAGAGAGAGAGAGAGAGAGAGAGGGGGGGGGGGAGTTGACAGTCCCCACACAATGCATATTTTGTAGCAGAGGGTCTACAAACTAAACAAGCCAAAAACGAAGGCAAGCCAGCCCAATGGGGAATGACGACTCGGGGAATTCGCATCCGATTTTGACATTGGCGGACTTGTGTTTTGAGTTTTTTGGGTCTCCCATCCGCTCAAGTTGACACGGACTCGACCGTGGTGTCGCTTCACCCCCATGCCCGACACATGGTGAGGTTGTGCGTCATCATTTCCACGCAATTTGACAATGAAGCCTCTAATCCTCGTCTTTTTTTTCTCAATTTTGTTGTCGGGATCCGAACACAACCACAAAAATAATATGCCAGAATCTTTATGTCACACTTTTTACAGCGCGTTCTTGTTACTCTATATAGCTGTCTGTTGGGAATAGGGCATAGACTGATGAGCTCACGCCACCCTGATTTAGATATCTGGTTGTAATTCTCTCTCCTGCCTACGTATTGACAGGGAAGTTTGGCTTAAAGGCAGCGTAGAGGAATCCGCTGCGGGTCTCTATGTAGCTGTTGTTTTCCTTATTTTTGGTGCAAGTGTTGCTGCATGTTAGCTGCTTGTATAGCATGGCCACACCGGGCGAGTAGAGGCAAGCCAGATGAAGAAGAAGAAGAAGGAAGGAAGGAAGGAGGGAGAAGAAATGAAGACAAGGCCATTTTCGGCTCGTGTGCTGTATACACATTTTGCATTATCAACGCAGCGGGTTCTGCCGCATGGGGCAGCGACTCAATGCCAAGGCCGGCGGAGCGTACCGGGAGGGGACGGCTCTAGCTCGCCGCACCGGCCCCGTCGCGGCCCGGGACCTACCGCTGACTTGTCTCGCAACGGACGCTCGTCTCGGGCGGTACCACGCTGGTCCGGAGCGCAGCGCCGAAGGTTTCTCGCCACGCAATGATTAGCAAATCGGACTGTGGCACCTGGAGTGATTTTTAACAAGACGGGGCAGAGAGGGAGAGGAGGGAGGGAGCGAGGGAGACAGAGTTAGAGAGAGAGAAAGAGAAAGAGAGACGAAGAGAGAGGGAGAGTTGGAACGCCGATGGCGAAATGGAAGTCTATAAGTTCAAGTTCACTATCATTAAGTAGATAGCAGACTTGACGGCAGGAAATTATTTGGAATAAACAGCAGCCTAATCCTCCTGTCTTAAAGGAGCGATCGACCTTAGGCAGGTTGGCTCTGACTAAGGAGACCATCTCACTTCTCCTTGCAACTTGTGATTCATATTAAGCTGCAAATTAACACATATATAATATGCAATACGGCTAGGAGCGTTAATCAATTTGGGGTAATATTTTTATTATATCGAAATACCTACCTTCTCCTGTTACTACTGTTACCACAGCTATTCGTACTTCTGCTTTTATTTTTACTACTTCTACTTCTACTACTACATGTACTACTACTACTACTACTACTACTACTTCTACGACTACTTCTACTTCTACTACTACGACTACGACTACTACTACTACTACTACTACTACTACTACTACTACTACTACTACTACTACTACTACTACTATTTCTACTACTTCTACCTCTACTACTACTACTACTACTACTACTACTACTACTACTGCTTTTACTTCTACTACTTCTACTACTACTACTACTGCTACTACTGCTGCTACTACTACTACTACTACTACAAATAGTACAGCTACCATAATTTACACCTGTACTGCTACCACTACTACTACTATACTACTACTACTACTACTACTGCTACTACTACTACTACTACTGCTGCTACTTTTGCTGTCGCTACTATTGCAATTACTGATATAAATACTACTGATGAATAACGTCCATCCATACATGTTACCTTCAGTCGTTTTGGACAAACTTACTGGACTTGAGCTACAAACGAAAATACTCTTATGAATGCAGCAGCATCACTTTGTTATGAATGATATCACATCCATCTTGCAACCTATAACAGGCAACTGATTAATTGCCGACTTCATATGTATTATGATTGATATGATAGAGAAATGGGAAACATTCCGTAGTGTCTGACAGAGAGGGGAAACGGAAGAAAAAACCCCCGCACAAAACGGTTTTTCATCATCATTTGTGTCAGTTCAACTAGCTTTTCCAAATAGTAGGCGGAGACGTGAGGAAGCGAAGGAAGATGTGTGGGCCCTCTTGGCCATACGTCTTGGAATCAACTCAGCGGTCAAACACGGGTAGCTGCTTGAACTTGACCCTCTGACACGTGACTGGTCATGGGTCACGTGGATCATAGGTGTGAATGGGAAAACCGGAGAAAGGGAGAAAGCGGGTCGGGAGGAAAGCTTGTTAGGCGTTAATCGAAAGATCGCATGTGTCAGGAAAGGGATCTATTTTAATGAACACGGGCAGGGTTTCTGCACAGGCCCACAGCTTTTTCCATTTTATTGACACTTACGCTTCTTGACACTTTCTCTTGAATACAATAGAGGTGGCTAACTCCCCATGGGTTTGCTACAGAGTATTTGACTGCTTGGAAGGTAGTTAGCTATACGACCCGGGCATCAGTATTAAGCGTGATCAGATTAGACACCTGAAATTTATGAAGGATCTGTGAGATATACAAAATATCTGCTGAGCATGCTGAAGCGAGTTTGTGTAAGTTATAGTACTCTTGACCTCAATTACATTGTTATATTTTATTCACGACAGGTTTATCATTAAACACGGCGAGCGTTTTAATCTATACTTTCTCGACATATCATAGATCAAATTAATGCTGGTACTTATGTGCTGTATTTATATCGGGAGTATACTCTAAATAAAACACAGTTTACGCTCTAAAAACGGTCACAATGTCTGACTTGTTGACAATTAACTGGTAGTCATTAAAACAGGTCAGGTGGGAAACCTATAGCTTTCAAACAAATTCACTCTCGACTTCTAGCAAGATTATCGTTATATGATTCATGTAATGGAACACCGGAAACCTGTTTTAGTTGATTTATTATGACATCAGCATTACCTAGAACGAATATAGATCACGAGTTTCAAGTGCTTAACGGTTTATTTTGATTTCTCTCTGAAATTAATGCTGAAACGCCACGACCGGCTACAATATACCACGTATACACGAGTGCGCGCGTTGCTGGTGGTATACATTCCCATGAAAAGCAAAACACGATATTATTTAATGTGGATATAATCCCCTGCAAGTTTTGCTGGGAGGAAGACTACGGTAGACGTCGACGCGAAGTTCAAAGGTTAGTTGTGAGATTGGAGTCCCCGGCATGCCGGGCAAGGTCTCGCGCGCAGATGAGGTTCCAAGGACGCGTGTTAACCTTGACCGTGCCTGGTTAGTCTGCTACAAGTCGGCGAAGAGAGGCGTCGGAAACCTTAAAGGCACACCTCAGTTTTCAAGGTGATACATTTGAAATTGAACCCCCAACATCTTGATAACGAACAACAACAACAACAACACATATAATTTATGTTCACTTTGAAATGCTAACTGTCACAGGGAATGAGTTTTGTTGCCAAAAACACACGCCTTACTTCCCGCCACATTTTCTGGATGTGCGCCTATTTTACACACCCAGCCGATTATCTCATGTTCCTTTTCATTGTCACGTGGCATAAATCTATGTTACCGTGTCATATGTGTGTCAGTATTACAGGTGCTTTAGACATTTTAGAACGGACTAAAGATGTTATTGTGATTTTTTCTTCTTTTTTTTTTTGGGGGGGGGGGGGTGCACAGTGGTAAGGTTCCCAGAATAACTCGCGGAACCTCCCTGTCAACTGTCATCCCCGTGTTAATGTCCTTCTTTCTCTAGAATAGAGAAAGGGTATTACTTTCAAATACCACACATGCATGTGAATGATACTTCAGATATCAATTACTAGTAATATTTTACCACGATATTTCTTCCTTTTTCGACCGAAGAGTCGATGGAGATAGCTACAATGTATTACAAAAAATACAAACGGAGAAAAGCCAACACCCTGCAGTTTCTTAAAAGTTTGAGTTACGTGTTGTCACTGACGCCCTCTACTATAAGTTATACAATTGTTGTACGCTGTGTGTCATGATATTAAGACATCAAAGGTGTCAGATTACGTCACCTAGTGGTACCGGTGCGGGTTATTGGGTTAGGAGAAAGGTGAAACAGTGTCTGTGAGCTCTTATCACCGAATTCCGATGTAATCTTAGAAAATGTTATTAATCATATTTCTAGGATCAAAGTCCAACTCGAACAAATGGCACAGCGAGCGAGAGAGAGGGGGACAGAGAAGAGGTGTTAGGATGTCTGACCAAAGTTCTAATTAGGTCACACCAGCACATGTCTTTCCATTTATCAGACAATTACTTGATGATTTAAAACATTTTTTTGGCGGGAATTATTAGCGATCTGGTCCTGCAACTATAAATTAGATGGGTCCCCAACACTATTTTTTGTTTTTCAAACCAACAAGAAGGTGTATATGGGCGAGCGAATGTGTCCTTTTGGGACGGGGGTTTAAGGTTTTTTAGGGACGGAGAACGAGTGAGAAAGAGAAAGAGAGAGAGGGCACACAAAAAAACGTCGTTGGTGTTATTTTTCCTCGACTGAAAATGTGTTAACTAGCGAGACACATGTCCTTGTTCGGTGAAAAACGTTGACGATTTTCGCAGCTTCGACAATCAGCCTGGGTCTAGGGCGAGCTATGGAGGGCGCTAAATTTAACCGCCGATGTCTTGCGAAGTGTCGGGTTTGGCGCGAAGCAAAATGCGCCCAAAACCCAGGCGAAAGATGGGGGAAGCTGTGCGGCGAAGGTGTGCAAGTGACAGGGTTTTTTGGTTTTGACGCCTCTGAGTTTCTCACAATCTATGCTTTGTGTCATTTTCCCCCAACTTGTGTATGGGGGGGGGGGGGGGGGGGGCGCCAGGGTGTTTGGTAAAAAATAACATCCACAGACGGATGCACACGCGACATAGAGAAGAGGGAGAGAGAGACAGAGACAGAGAGAAAGAGAAAAAGAGATAGCTACTCACAGACATACGAACAGTGATAGCTCGTGTTAACAGATAAAGAGAGAGAAAGAGAGAGAGAGAGAGAGAGAGAGGAGGGGGGGGGGGGAGGGGGTGTTTAGTGGGAAAGTTCATGTTATGAAATGACATGAAATCAATAGATGTCGTCATCGTAGGAATTTAACTATAATGGGCATGCTGCTCTTATATTTTTGTTATTCACTTTTCGGGGGAAACGAAAGCGCATTTTCACCTGCCTTTGATAAAAAAAAGTATAAAACAACACGCTCACAACTTATGAAAATTATAAATAGTTTAATGTCAGATTGAAATGCAAGGGAGTGACTGTCTGGAAAAGCAATCAACCTTGGAAATAAAAGGTTCAAATGAAGCCGTTTTTTTATACTGTAATAAAGCACCTATCAATAATCAACAGTGTGGAACATACACGTCATATTATCCACACGCAAGTGTAATGAGACATGGGTCATACATTAATTAAAGAAAACAAATAATATGAGTGTGCTTGCAGTATGTTTCTTGATTATGTCAAGATTTGCCTTAAAATGGGATCCTTAAGTACAGCCAGTGGTACACACATAACCTAACTATGCAAGTATAAAATACGATCTAACAACACAAAACGGAAAACAATATGTAATAACAAATAAGTATATTGTATATATGACATAAAAGGAAAAAAGTCATAACAGGAGAAATGTTATGTCATAAAATCAAAAAGCAATATGTAATAAAAGCAAATATAATACACATAGTCAGAATATATTTGACGGTAATGACTCAAACAAAAAGAACAAGTATGCATTTTTAAGTTGTCAAATGAATGTACAGTCTTGTTGTGTTCGAGTTATTGGTTGTTTCGCAAGTTTGGCGTCTGATTAGGAAGAGGGGTAGGGAAAACGAGGAGACTATAGAACAAGAATGACGCGTGACATCATTACAAATGGTTTCTAGGCGTGACCATGCAAAATATATGGTGTATCAACCATGACAAAATATATTCATTCTTGTTACAGTTGTGCTTATGCAAATGACTTCAACGTGTACAGGCAATACGAATTATGTTTATTCTCTATGGGAATGACTTTCGACACGACGTATTATATTCATGCTTGTGACATTTATGCTAATGCTAATAATTGAAACATGTAATACGAATTATGTTTAATATTGATGAAT
Source organism: Arbacia lixula (assembly GCA_963669155.1). NCBI lineage: Eukaryota > Metazoa > Echinodermata > Echinoidea > Arbacioida > Arbaciidae > Arbacia > Arbacia lixula. The sequence goes on from OZ022583.1 coordinate 8,642,171, forward strand.
GAATTTCGATATTCTATTCCAGTGGCTGCATTTCAATTAACCTTTTCTCGCACGCCCTCTTCGTCTCTCAAGCAGACCATTTTGAACTCGATGCACAAGTACCAGCCGCGATTCCACATCGTCAAGGCCAACGACATCCTCAAGCTGCCCTGGAGCCAGTTCCGCACCTTCGTCTTCGTCGAGACCGTCTTCATCGCCGTTACCGCCTATCAGAACGAGAAGGTGAGCGAAACGGACGTCGAATGACGTCGAATTTTTATTATGCGATATGAATAATGATATGATAGGTGATAGGTTTACTCTCCACATTGAAATATTTGAACATTTTAGTGACCTCTTAAACCTGTTATGTAAAAATTAACACAGAATTTAATCCCGTAACGCGGAGTTGCAATTGCTATGGGATGTTTAAATCGAGCATTACACACCTCTCTCTCTCTTTTCGAAATAGATTGTAAATATTTTTTTTACAGGAGAGGGCAGATTGAAAGAAATTAATTTGACAGACTGAACTGATTTTATGTTAATCACTTGTTTCAAATTGAAAAAAAATATATTTATATGTGACATGGCATCGTGGTGGCATGGCGTGACATATGACAGATATGTCGTCGTGTTGTAATTAGATGTCAAATCGCCAAATTCCCTATCAATTTATCGTGCCTTCAACTTCTAGCATTGATCAAATGACTCCCCAAATACTGCACGCCTGGAAAGGGGGAAATAGAAAAATCGAGGGCGCGCATTTGCATTCGTTGGTATTAAGCTGCAATAATGGATGCGATATTCGTGGTATATCCGCCCAGTGGAGAAGGGGATGGAAAAACACGATTAAATGGGAAAGGCAAATTATGTTTTTTCGGGGGGAGGGGGGTTGCGATCCGGCGTCAAGAAGAGTAATGCGTAGTTTGATAATTTTTAATTTCCACGTCGTCGTGGACACTAATTAGCGAGATCATGGACGCTGGCGCCTCGGGGTGCGATGTCGACGCCAAGAGGGCTTAGGCCTTGACGCCCAGAACATCGGTCCTCCTCATTCTCCAAGCTGCATGCATCTCAATCTTCGGAGGAGGGATCACAAATGATAGAGAGAGAGAGAGAGAGAGAGAGAGAGAGAGAGAGAGAGAGAGAGAGAGGAAAAATCATCTTGTCGATTTATGCCCCATCCATCCGCTCAACCCACCCCTCTACTTATGTCATCTCCCATTGATCACTTTCCACAACATTTACAACATCGCGTTGTTTACTTCTGTGGGGGCATGTTCTCTTTCTCTCTTCCCATTCCACATTGTCCTCTCCTTAACCTCTACGAGTAAGTGCCCCATGTCACGCGTGGTATTTTTGATATATTTCTCACGTGGAATATTTATCAGAAATGGGGAACAATTTGTTTATTTCAGTCTCCGGGTCCAAAAACTTACCGCATCATCCATACGAGTGCGATATAAAATAACACGTTTGGAGACAGGGGCGACGTGAATAGAAATGAAAAAAAAATGCCACAACAACATACACATTGGAGAAGCCAGAAAAACAATGTGACGAGACGACGTGGCAGCCTCGATATCATCGGAATCTATGGTTTGCTATATTCCTTGTGACGTCGCCCAACCTTTTGACCGTGTTTTGTAGGGAGAACGCCGATCCACATTCTCACCCTTCGCTCTCCCCTCCGCCGATGCCTAATCGAAACAGAAACAATTACAGCTACAATTTACGTTTTCTCGTCTGACATCCATGCGCACAAGGCGGTGAAAAGATGGGGGAGACAGCAAAAATGGAGTTACGGTTCGCTCTGATATGACGACTATATTTTGGGAAAGGCCAAGAACATGAACGTGCTTGATTTACCTTCAGTCATCATGACTCGAGAGCAAAACATGCCCTTGTTATTTAATGTTACGCTTGCAATTTGACTCTTCTTGTTCATGTTTGTTGGTGGTATCCCGTTGCCTTATGTCGGTGTCGATATCAATGCCCCCCCCCCCCCTCCCGCCGAAGATCCAAACCTGAATCCAATGAACATCAAATAAACAATCATTGCATTTACAATTTTCCATTTCCTTCAGACGTATGAAATGTGTATTCATTAATCGAATACCTACGGCAGAAACGTCTTGAGTGGATTTTTTTTCTTTTTTTATGAGGACAACTAATTGATTTTGGTTGATTCATTCAAAATCCAGTCGTCTCGTGCTGTGCACATTTTTATTCCGTGCGGATCACTTGAGAGGTGAAGGGAGGACGGGGAGTAATGCATATTCATAGCAATGCTTTACTTCGACTTCAAAACCAGCTTCATCTCCGCTCATCCTATCTCATCCTATCTCATCTCTGCCTGACATTACTAGGCTCTGGTCGCACTTCCAGGGTTAATCATCAAACCACTCCGTCATCCTAGTTTTTTTTTTAAGGGAAAGTGCTGAGAATCTTTCGCAGACTTTTAACTGTCGAAGCCCACTCGGCGTCTCTGTCCTTTCCTTCGAACTTAAGGATCAGGGAACCATGGAAACCGATCCATGCGATAACATTGTATTGATAAACCTATGTACTCTCGATTCTGGTTAGTATACACCTAAACATGCTAACATAAAGATGACCCCCTGGGCTTCCCCCCACATTCCCCTCCCTGCTCCGCCCTTCCTCATTCACAGAAGGTGAAAACGCCATGGAGAATTTATGAATCAAGAAACGGGGGCAGAGGAGAGCGCAAAGAGAAAGTTAGATGCCGGGTCTTTCGATGTTGGCATGCACGGCTTGCTGTCGGCTCGCTCGCCATCCAAAGGCGGGTTATTTGTGTAATGATCCGCGCCAGAATCGCGCACTGCTAAATTGTGACACCACCGTCCGTCCCTTCTCCCGCCCGCCCCAAAACACCCATTCGCTCGCCATGTTTCTCACACTTACAAGTGACGGAGCTCATTAAAACGTCGCCCGCCCGAGTTGAAGCTAACGCGCTACGTGTCGGTGACGCCACAATCCCAGTCTCCGTCTCTCTCATTTTCTCCCCATATCCCCCTTCCAGGTACTTACAAGAGTCTTAGAGGTTCTCACTGCCTTAAAATATGATTCAGCATGTTGTCATTCTGTATATAAGCACAGCCCCGAAGATTTAATTTGTAGACGAGATATAGCGTCGCATCACGCGCGTGATGAACCAGTGCGCAATACCGATCCGGGGACATACAGGTGAAGCAGATATGATACAGTGTGGACAGCCCCAAATTAACAAATCTTCTTCTTCGATCTCATTTACGTCCGCCATCATCCTGACACATATCCCCCTATAATATTCCCGCCTTCACGCTCGTCTATTTCTTGGGGGATTGAAGGAGAAGATAAGGAGGAGGTGGGATACCAAAGAGGAATGGCTCCACAGGGGTGGGAGAAGATAGGTGGAAATTATTGCAAGTGTTGCGTGGGGACCCCTGTTCATTAGATGAGAGTAATTTCTTCTTGGCGCGAACCGCCCGTCGCCTGGTCCCTCTCGTCCGTTCGTCGCCCGTGCTTCAGAGCGAACCGCGGGAACCGCCCGAACTCGGGAGAGAGCCGAGTTCGGCGGCTCCGTTAACTATCTCGACTAGTCCCTTGCCGCCATCGCCACCACCACCACCAACGCCGCCTCCACACACAAGCCTCCCTCACCATACTCACTAACGTCTGTCCGCCCGAACACCTCTCTTTCTGCTTCTGCTTCTCTCCCCTCCTCTCCTTTCCTCTCTCCATCTCTCTCCTTCTCCATCTTATTCTGTCTGTCTCTCCCTTATTCCCTCTCTCCCTCCAATACATCTGTCTCCCTCTCTTACTCAATCCCCATCTCCTTCTCCATCTTCTGTCTCGCTCTCCCTCTGTCTTTCTCTCCTACATCACTCTCTCCCCCTCTCTCCGTCTCAATAGTGTTGTGTCTGCCTCTCCCTCCCTCCATCTCCCTCTCCCCTGCTCTCTCCCGCTCTTTCTCCGCCTCTCTCCAGGGAGAAAATTCCCGCCGACCGTGTCAGGTAGACATTACTTAGAATTCCGGACTCGATTGCTTCTTCTCGCCGCGGTCTGACTCCTCGAAATGAGAAGAGATTAGAAAGTGGGGCTGGCGAAAATGGCGATGATGGAACGGGCCGACTTGATAAATTGGGAGCTAAGGCGGGCAGCACACAAATGGCACATTTTCTTTCCATTTTCTGAGTTTTGTCCGTTATTATTTTCGTACCTCAATTTATGCCGCGGAAACATCCCATTCAGTGTTACTCACCCTTTTGCAAATTGTATGACAATCACGTGCTGGTCTTCAGCATCTCACCCTTGTTTCGCTGAACATGATGATCATCGGGAGCAAGTGCGAGAAGAGAGAGAGGGGGGGGGTATATATGTAAAGAGAGAGAGACAGAGCGAGACGGAGAGGAACAGGGAGGGACAGAGGCGAAGAGAGGAGGGGTGGGGATATGTCGGAAAAAGTGGGATGAGACGAACGTGCGTTTTACACCTTCACTCCCCGTCTCTCTTTACCTTCCGTCATCCTCCTCTTCGTCCACCTCTTCATCCTCCTCATTCCTCGCGCATCCCACCACCATCACCACCCTCCTGCTCTCGCGCCATTCTGCGCCTTCAAACGTGCCATCAACAGTGTCATTAAACACCACAACCCTCTCCCATTCATTCAGTATACAAAGACAATGTATGCCGCTTCACGTAGAATAATCACGATTGATTCCGGGGGGAGGAGGGGGCGGGAGAGTGGGTGGGGGGAGGGGGGGGGGAGGGGCTGTGTGAGGGGGCAGATCACCCGCTCGCACTCACACTTTTTCCTTTCGTGACTTAGTTTTTTTAGTGGGTGTCGGATTTAGGTGTTTGCCGAGTTGTCTTTTCGGGGCAAGCAAATTGAAAAGTCGATTGGATTTCATCCCGCTAAATCGCGTGGGAGCCGTTCACTTCGTCCCATTACCCGAAAATTATTTCAATTACTAAACGGGCCTCAACTAATAGTCTGATCTGAAGTGATTTTCGCAATATAAAATGTCTCTTGTCTCCCTCTTGAGCATTGCAAATTCTTTCGGTAAGGTACCTACCTCAGAGAGCCATCAAAGTTCACGGACAAAAAAAACGCTGAAGATAAATCCATCGACGAAAGTACAGATTGTTAGCTCGACACGACAAACAACAAAATTGTCAAGAGATTTGTTTTTATTCATTTGCATCATGTTGCTCTCTACATGCACTATTGGTGTTTAAGTAATCGTTTTATAGAAACATCTTTGTAATGGTGAAAGTGGTGACACTACTTTACACGCTGTTAGTGATTGTATGTCTTATCCTTTGTCATAGTATTTTCTGATTGGATTTATAATTAACACGACATTTATGTTGGTATCCTTACAGATCACCCAGCTGAAAATCGACTACAATCCTTTCGCCAAAGGTTTCAGGGACACGGGAGCAGGAAAGAGGGAAAAGAGGTAAGAATCAATGCTTGATATTGTTTCCGTATACCATAAAGCTATGCGTTCATTCGCTTTGTAGTTATTTACATGTTTGATGAGTGTTTTTCAAAGAGAATACCTTTTAAAAAAAATATTTATGTGGTTTGGGACAAAAGGGTTTGTGGGTTTACAAACTGCGGGATTATTATTCTAGAATGGTCAAAAGAGGTTGTAGATGTTAAACTCAAAGCACACACACATATACACACTCACACACGTACTTAAATGGCAACGACACATATATTATGCAAATGCTGGTAGTTGCAAATCTCGGAATCAACGAACATTACTTCTTGTGTAAGTCATCCAGCAAACGCAGAAGAAGAAGAACAAGAACAACAACAAGAAGAAGGATGATCCCGACGATGGTGATCTAGACATATCTATTTCAATCTGATCTGAGATCTCGTTATGTCATTGTCCCATACCGGATATTAGCGGCAGCTCCTTGGCACGCAGAGTGGAGAACACAAGCTGTACCCACCTGTAACTAGGGGGCGCTATAATATAAGATATAGCGAAGGTCATTTCAGATGATATCATCAGCGTTGTATGTGACTACATCGAGCCCTCTAGCTATTGGCATCCATGTGCCCCGCGCCAGACACTACAAACGTTACGCAATATGTGAGAGCGGCAAGGACATTTATTACAAAACATCATCGTCCACTTATCGAAAATCTCGAATTAATTCCTTGTGTATGTCATCTGAATCACGATTTGGTTTGTCAAATACATGTATGAAGATCTTAGATTAAGGTCTTGAAAGATGCATTCACCGTCGTTTGTTGCTTTTTTTTTTTAAAGTTTGTATAGATACATTGTGATATAAGTTCATCATGTACTTTATCCCTCATGATATACCCCCAAAATGTAACTGAATGAATATATAAAGAACAAGGATAAGCAACGAAACGAAAGAAGACAAGAGAAGGGAGAACGATAAAAAGAAGAAGCAGAAGCTCATGTGGTTGCCGTATGACCCGTCCCTCGCCTTAACACATCTCCTGCCAAACTTTGCGTCTCAGCACGCTTATGATTCAGCAAAACATAGCCTTTGGGTCTTACCACCCATTCACCCCCTTCTCACCCCATCTGCAATCAAGGGGGGCTCTTTAATTGATCAATTTCCTGCTCTTGGACACGTTTTTTTTAATTTTAGCCACAGCACAGCAGACAAGACGAAAATTGTCATTGTTACATCTCTATTCGTGTTCCTCCACCTGGCCCGTCTTCTTGTGGTATCCGTTTGTGTTAATCCAATCAAGTCAAATAGAGATCCACACATATCCAATGACATGCGTATCTGCCGGGGGTTTCTTGTTGTTGTTGTTGTTGTTGTTGTTGTTGTTGTTGCTGTTGTTTCTTTGTTTCATGTGCTTGTTGCGGAAGCCAAGGTGCCAACAATTATTGTGGAGGATGAGGATAAGGTGGGTGAATGGAAATGTGCCCCTTTTCGGCGGTGTCAATTTGAAGAACTTTTTCATGCTTTTTTTTCCCAAGAAAAAAAGTATGTCTTTCAGTGCTTGTGTATAAATGTTTGGGACGACACGTGTTATTTTTTTTTAAGAAATACATGATACCCTTATTTTTAGTACACCAAACGGCATTATCTTTAAGATCAGTCGAAAGCCAAAAGCAGTTTTCAGAAGCCATATCTAAGGGCCTGTAATCGCTTCATTGCATTTATTATACGGGACTTCTCACTTTAGCATACCCATATGCTTATATACTTAAACTTGGTATATTTGTTTCAAACGTGTACCGATATTGTTCCTTGATTCATTTGCTTCTAATGTAATTTTGCCTCTTTCAGAAGTCTAGAACACCTCTTGATAGTACGAATGCGAACTTAAAGAAGAAAAAAAAACCCCGAAGACATGGAAAAGAAGACTAAGAATAAGAAGTTTAAGAAGAAAAGGAAAGTACATTTAGGGGCCATGACCCTTTGTTGCGTAACCGCTCGATGTAATCATGATGGTACAGTGACCAGTGATACGGTCAATGGAACGTCGTTACTCTGCGTCAGAATGAAAGGGCATGGGACAAAAGCAGTTTCGAGACAGATTTTGAAGAACATTCGGCTCCAGCTGTGGGATGCACTTAATGTTTTTTTTTTAAATATTAGTCACTGCTTATAGTTCGTAATATTCTACTAAGACGTATGCGCTTTCATGTAAAACATAACGATTTATAGACATGAACATCACTACCGATTATTCGATATGGACCTAACCTTCTCAACATCTATCAGCAAATGTGTTATAGAGTTCATGACTTGAATTCAGACTCGTAAAGCTAATACATGTAATCTGCCAACGTAGAGTTTGGAGTTATGATTAACCACACTGACATGAAGCTACACAATGGGAGATTTGGCGTGAAGGAGGAAAAACTGTACTGGAATGTGTTTGGATTAAGTGTTTATGCGTGTACTAAATATTACTAAATGATGTGAAGTGAGGGGCAGGGGGTCGAGTATGTTCATTCCTTGTAAGACTGTAAGATGCGATGCACTTTTTATCTCTGCTTTCTACAATGGCAAGCCGCCGGCTAACATATGCGGGTTGTAACTTAAACACCAAAGGAACTTCTAAAGTTGCCGTCAACCAACACCTCGTTAAACCTAATACGCTGTTAACGCAAGATTAGTTTCTCTGTTCTAAAACTGGTCGGCGCGTTAAGCGAGCCATGCTGGGATTGGTGCCACCACCGTACCACATGACCCGAGTTTCTTTGAATTTGAAAAAAGCCGAAACATTGTACGGGCAGACACACAACCTTGTGTACTTTTTTTTTTAAAACTATCCTTTCATCTGATGTCATTGTCCTGTGGCCTCGGGATCTATGGTTGTTGTCGTATACTTGAACGCTTCCCGCATGCACGGCATACCTACTAGGCGCCTCCGTTAATTATTTTACAGACATCAAAAATATCGCATCCAATTTAGTCTATTAATTTCTTCCATGCCTTTCCCATAAGTCCATATTTGTTATTAATCCAGCTGTCTTTTATACATGCCCACACAGCAACAATCGCGTATTGATAATGTGTCATGTTTCAATTTCGAGTGACAAATCGGTGCGGAAATCTTGTCAGTCTGTAAAAAGACAGCATACTGTAACTCGCTGTGAAACAGAATAACTTGGCGTTACCAACAAAAAAATACAAACTTAAATGATCAATTTCTAAAATTTGTCGGGAGGTTTTATGTGGTATTTTAGAGGGGTAAAAGGGGGAGTGATAATTGATATTATAAAGCCGAAGCGTCGCGGGGACGGGCGGGTGTCATCGCGTTTTGTGCTGGCATTTAGTGTGTTCGGGTAATGGGCCATATCTGACGCCAGTAGTCGTAAAGAGGAGATACCTCTATCTGTAACGTCAACCACAATTTTCTCTTCCGTTCTTTCTCCGTCTTTGTTGTCCTGCCCGACAACAACAAGACAAACACTTAGCACGCACGTGTCAGCTTCGCCTTGTCGTTGGACGAATCCCGAGTTGTATATTCTGTCGTGATATGGTTTAATACCAGTATAGATGGCGCTCGTTTTGTGTGATTTGATATCCCCCAATGGTAAACTCATTAGCAAGGTGCATCGTCTATGGATTTAGGAAATCTCGCTCGAGGAAACCATGAAAAGTGAACTTTAAACCAATGATCATATCGCGTGTTAGCTAGGAGAACAAGTAGCACCGTGCGTGATGAGCAGGGTGGAAACTTTAACCTTTCTTTCTCCGCTGAGTGGAGAGAAAAAGTGCGTATACTGAACAAGCTTTAGGGCAGTAAACGCAGTGTCCATGTCACATACAAGTCGAGGGTATTACAAAAACAACAACAAATGCTTCAAAGATGCCGGCCACTTGACCAGCACACCTTGGAATAACCTCCTAAAAATAGTGAAGGACGAATTATACTAATAATTTTCAAACTGGTTTTACATACACAGTGTGTGTGTGTGTGTGTGTGTGCGTGTGAATGTGTGTGTGTGTGTGTGTGTGTGTGTGTGTGTGTGTGTGTGTGTGTGTTTGTGTGTATGTGTACGCGCGTGCGCGTGTGTATGTGTGTATACTGTGTGTGTGCTGGGGTGAAAATGTGCAGGGTCTTTGAATTAGGCGAACGCCCTGCAATGTCGTGTACTGTGCCCTTATTCTTCCAACGACTTCGTCGCAAGTACTGGAATACTTTATTACACCGTATACTTTTAATGTCGGCGTCTTGCCTGCGCCCCGTTTATAGTTAATAAAAATTTAATGTTGCGAAAGCACTTTCACCTGACTGTCGTCCATGGGTTACAAATGCATCGGTATGGGGTCATAAACACTCCATACGGGGGACATTTTTAGTTTGTGAGTGTGTGTGTGTGTGTGTGTGTGTGCGTGAGTGTGTGTGTGTGCGTGTGTGTGTGCGCGCGAGTGTGGGGGTTCTGTCTGGTGCGGGGCATGGGATGGGGATTGGGGTGGAAATGGATGGTTGTGGGTTGTTGGGCAGGGCGAGTTTAGGGTTGATTTTCCCCGAATGAATGTCTATCAATACAATGTTCTTTGCTTATCACGATCATGTCAATGAAAAGCGGTTAACGAATTCACTGAGAGAATTTATATCCTTTCTCAGCGTTTTCTCCTTGTTATTTTCTGTATGTGAGTGTAATGATTATTGTTATTATAACACTTATTATGTCTCATCAAAAAAGTAGTTTAATGATAACGATTATGATTATAATCAGGATTATCATTTTTAGATATGAAAGCTTCAATAACTTTTTTAAGAACCGAGAAAGGAAACTTATCCAGTATCAGAAATTATGTACTCCATTCATCTTATCCTATCGTAAGGTTATCGTAACCTATACTGTACGCTTGTTTTTGTAGGAAATACATCGGATCGACGGGCACTTACGAGATCGATCACGGTGATGACATCCCAAGCGATCAGGAGACGGAGGCCGCCGAGGTTACCACAACGAGCACGGACAGACACGACGAACGAGGTGAGCATCCACGAAATCGAAGCAGAGTTTTTTTGTAGTTTTGTGTAAAATATTAAATTGAAAGTAAAACTTGGACATTTGAAGAAAATCATCTCTTTATTGTCTTCGTCTTTTGACCCATACTGAGCTCAACTAATGTGCGGACAGAAGACAAACGGTAAACAATATTATAGATAATGTCTTAGAATGAGTTAAGTATCTACAGCCATACGTATATTTTGTGAAAATATAGTTTTCAGGTCAGCATAATTAGGAAAAAGGTATATCAAATAAAATTCTATCTTCGTAGCGGCTAAAAGATATTGTGTATCTTATACTCGTTTATGACATAACAAACGTATATTTACGTGCTGACGAATAATTACTGACATCCATACGTTTCCTGATGATGAGCGCATAGCACGCGAGCTTGTACCAGGATAATTTCAGAACTGTTTTATTAGGTGGGTTCGGCCACCTCGTAGTGAAATAAAGAGTATATTAAAAAAAAATCAAGCGTATAAAACTATCACTTTTGTCTGCTCGTTTTCCGTTTATAAACGAGCACAACATGTAATAACTTCGTACGACATTTTTTGTTGTTGTTTTTGTTGTAGATAAAGAGCTAGGGCATGGAAGTGAAATGCAAACAGTCGCATGTGTCTTTTCGGATTGATACTAGCATAATGTAATAGAAACGAGTAGTAATATGGTGAATAGCTATGACTCCAGTGTCGCTACGGGGCTTCTGATATGCCGTGTCTTTAGGTATTACGGGGTGAAAGCACGCGCGTCTTTTCTGTCACCAAAATGTTTTTTGTCATGTTTATATCAAGCCCTCAATACCACACTATGGATTACGTGAAAACGAAATTCATTACAAACCGAAGTTTAATTTGGCTTTGGCTGCGCCAACAGGGAGGATAAGAAATGAGAGAAAAGGGGGATGGTTTATAGAAGGCATCTTTCTCCACCGAACTGCCAGGAGTGTATACGTTGGGTATAGGGCTCTCTTTTTTGCCATTCTGTGTTGAAGAAATGTGGCGACTTAAGATCAATGTTTGTGCATCGGGGAGCCCTGTCTGTTCGCTGTGGGTTTGTGTGAGGGTATGTGACGGGGCATGGAGAGGGAGAGAGCGAGTGTGGGAGGGAGAGAGGGAGAAAGAGAGAGGGGAAGGGGAGAGGGGGATAGGAGATTTAGAGAGAAAGGGAGATGGATAAAAAAAAAACTGAGATAAACAGATAAATCAAGAATAAAGAAAGGAAAGTATAAGCGATATAGAAACACTATATTGATCCGAGGGATACAGTGATGCACTAAAATAAACTGAAAAATAATGACTAAAGCTGGGTGTTATAAAACAGAGCTCGTGAACAAACGAAAATATGGGTGTCGTGCTTTCAAGGGATATGTGCATACCTTAGAAGAACAACTAAAAAGTTAACTTGAAAGGAACGTGGGTGTAAGGTTTTGTTGAGGACACAATCCTTATCCACACCGTTAAAGTCGTTCACCCCCATTAGTCAGGCTAACCATTATAGTTTACGTTCGCTCTTCCCCAATCTCCTGTATAAACCTTTAACAATCATTTGTAGCATATACTATAGAAAACGGGGTACATAGATGATATGGTGAGAAGCTGATAATGGATATTGTAATGTAGAGAGGATGAAGGATGTGACAGAGACGGAGGAGGAGGGAGTGTATGAAAAGCGCGCGTTTTTCTGCGAGAAGTGGATATGATGGATAATAAATAAACGTAGCTCACGTAGGCCTGTATAGAACAAAAGGGAGAGAGCGAGAGAGGGGGTGGGAGGGACCAGTGTTGGGGACTACAGAAAGGCATGTATCTGAAATGGTATAATGGTAGATGTAGAGCATTGAAGAGAGGGAGACACTGGGGTATAAGGTGAGGGGGAGAGAGAAGGAGAGAAAGAGTGAGAAAGAGTGGGCGAGAAGAATAGGGGGAGAGAGAGAGAGAGAGAGAGAGAGAGAGAGAGAGAGAGAGAGAGAGAGGGAGAGAGGTTAGAAGGGAAAGACAAAGAAGAAGAGGAGGAGGAGAGAGAGAGAAAGAGAGAGAGAGAGAGAGAGTATGAAGGAGGGATGGATATAATCAAGAAAATTGCAGAGATGAAGGCGATGGTGAACAGTGAGGGAAAATAAGATTAAGGGAGAGGGTAAGAAAGGGAGAGGGAAAGAGAGAGAGAGAGAGGGGAAGAAAGAGAAAGAGAGAGAGCGAGAGAGAGAGAGCGAGAGAGAGAATGAGAGGGAGAGAGAGAGAGAGAGAGAGAGAGAAAGAGAGAGAGAGAGAGAGAGAGAGAGAGAGAGAGAGAGAGAGGAGAGAGAGAGGGAGAGAGAAAGAAGTCATCGTCGGACAGAGACGGTGCTTATCGTAGCCAGGATGGCGGCGAGCTGTTACGCCTCTCCGACACGGAAGACGCAACAAAATGTCCGCCGATTCATCATCACTGTCTTGTCTTGCCGTCTCTCCACCTCTCTCCCCCCTCTTCCTCTCTCTCCCCCATCCTCCTTGCCCCTCCTTCATCCCACTCTCGGAGACGGAGACGGAGGAGCCTACGAATGAGGTGGTAATGTGGCATGATGGGGGCTTGAGATGAAAGCAGCTTGGAGGCCGAGATGATCGAGGGCAAGTGGGGAGAGGGAGAGAGAGCGGGAGAGACGGCGACAGAGAAGAGAGTGGGAGAGAAATGTGTATGTAGCATACAATCAAACATGCTACATGCATATACCATTATAGATGGAGAGAGAGAGAGAGGAAGAGAGCACGCTAGAGAATATGGAAATAAGTAGATAGATATATGTTTACATAATAGAGAAAGGGGAAACAGTGGTAGACAGTGAGATAGGGTAGAAAAGTGATAGAAAGAAAGATGGAGCAGAGATAGATTGTATAGGTACACTTGTATATAAGAGATGTATAGATACATAGATAGAAAGATAAGTAGGGAATTAGATGAAAAGATCGATCGATTTGTAGAAAGGAAAAACAAAGAGAAGGGGGTAGAGGTGGGGTGAGGGTTTGATGGAGGAAGAGGCCGAGTATTTAAGAATCGTTGATGCTGGCCGACCGAGCCCATGAGGGATGGTATAAACGAAAACTCATTCATCACCCCTCTCTGCCCGCGGTGATTTTCACAAGTCTGCCCTCACATACTGACACTCTCGCAGCCAGGCCCAGACACTTTGTATACACGCAATATCTTTCCACCCAAGACATGGCCAGAAATAAAGAATAGGACGCTGCAAGCATCTCGAGTTTCCCATCGCTTTGACATCGCTGCGCACCATTTCCCGTCGATGTTAATGAGTTATCTTCTGTTTCGCCAGACACAAATATTGTATATTTTATGAGGGTCTAAATGAGAGGTATCAGTGGAGGGCCGAGTTGTCACGATCGCCGCCTCCCGTCCGTCAAGCGATGAGACAGCCGGGGCGACGGCCGGGCGCGGAGCGTTGTGTGTTTTGCACCTAGCGTGAAATATTCTCGCCAGCTAATCGGCTGTAGAAGAAATGGCACAAGATGTATGATTTATAACGAGGGTTTTTCTCTTCTCTTTCTCTCTTTCTCTGTGCTGACAGGTCATTCGTCACATGAGCTGGCGCGGCTTGCCAGCGAGGGCCGGCTGGGCGGACCGGGGCTGGCCAAGTGTAAGTCGTCCGACCTGAAGGAGGGACCTCACGGTAGTTCATCTTCCAGCTCGAAGGATGACGTGGAGATGAGGGACGTGAGCTGCAAGGACCACGACAGGCGGCTGGAGAGGGACGGCAAGCACCGGTTAAGTCAGGACGACCGGGAAGACAAGAAGGGAGATGAGAGGTCGGACTCGCGGAAAAGCGACGGGCCCAGCTCGCGACTATCACCGCCCGGGCTCCACCTGGGGTCTGTGGGTTCCTCCTTCTCCTCGCTGCACGGGTCACACCCACCTGTGGTCACGCCCATCTACCCCACACCTCAGCAGCTGTTTCTCAACCCACACGCGCTGCATGGGGCTGTACCCGGGCTGGGGGCGATGCACCATATGCTACCCCTCCCGACCTCCTCCGCGCACTCCCCGTCGGGCCATCATAGTTACCTGGACGCGGCCGCGGCAGCCGCGCACCCGTTCGCCCTCGGGGCGGCAGCCCACGCCTCGGGACTCTTCGCCGCTTCGCAGGCCGGAGCCGCCAGCTTTGGCAGCCTGGGCAGTCTCTACTCAGAAGCAGCGGCCCTTAGTTCCATGTATGCCAGCAACCCGTGTACTAGTGCAATATTGAACGGACATCCGCGGCTGAGGTTTTCCCCCTACCACCTCCCCGTCACAAGCACCACCATGGTGACTACTGCCAACCCCCTCGCCACACCCCTCCCGTATGACGGCGCGTTACACCCATCCCTCTCCGCGTTCGGCACCACATCGCTCCTCACGCCCGCTTCGGCATCCACGTCGCCGACGTCATCGTCATCGTCATTTCCGCTCAGTAAAGATGTGCCGACATCGCCCGCAACGTCGGTAAGCGCCGCCACCAACGAACTCCAAAGCATCCAGAAGATGGTGAGCGGACTCGATAAAACGCCCAAGTGACGCGCTGACCAATCATAATGGACGCACATTAAACTGAATGTTCCCAATAGGAGTGCCATGGATGTTTTACCTTGAAGGCCGTTTTATGCACTAAGTCGATTTCTTCAATGACTTGTGATCGTCTTTTATCGCACGCCTCTCATCAGTTTCTCCTGTGTGCTCATAAAAGCCTCGGGCGAGATGGAGGAGGGAGGGATGGGGAAAGAGAGAGCATGACATTGCCGCGTTGTCAGCATCAGTGATTTATACAAGGCATGGATATTATAACGAACCTTTTTTCTGCATTAAAAAAAAATAAAACTCAGGGTTATTCACTAGATCTCTCTCCACTGCCTCTCGCTCTCTCTTCCCTCTCTCTGGTGCACTCTCCCGCTCGTGGTGTGCGGGGTGGGCGTTGAGTTGCGCCCTACATGGAAGCGAGCGGCTGGGACCGACAGCTGAACCGCGCAGGAGAGTTATGCGACTCACGCCATCGAGATGACAGTGCGACGCCAACCGCCGTGGTCACGTGACCAGCGCCACAGATATGATAAAGAAACAGCTCACAGCTTCAGACATTCGATGTATTCATTCGCCGTAATTACGGCCTGGTTATTGCATGTACGTGTTTCCCTTACTGCTTAAATGCACATGGATACCCCCCTCCCCCCACTCCCTCTCCTCCGCAGTCGTTAGATACGAGTAAGCCACCCCACCCCCGTTAAACAGTCCATCAATTCAAACTGCGAAATCTCCTGTCTTGCAGATTGTTCACTTGTGATTTCGAACTCGATCCATCTAGCTCGGGGAGGGCATTTGTTCGATGTGTTTGGGGGAACCAGCCGGGCTTACCACACACACGGATGGCCCCCTAACTATCAGGGGTCGGCTGCATTACATGCAACCGAATTTAGAGCCACCCGAATGGTAGTAAATTCTCAACTCCCTGTTGGGACCTCGCCGTAATAACCTGCTATCGGTGTCTGCTCCGGTTCTCCGCGACCTAGCGGTTCGAGTTCAGTCTCACAAATTATCCATATTTTTAAGAGAGAGAGAGAGAGTAGGAGAGAGAGAGAGAGAGAGAGAGAGAGAGAGAGAGAGAGACAGAGGGGGACGGGTCGGGAGTGGGTGGAACATTGATAAATTATTATAGGCAGTGTTTCTTTGTAGTTAATGCAGATATTATATTTTGTCAACAGGGTATCAAACAGATTATCTACATGATAAAAATGTCTTTTTGATGGCAAGTTGAATCTATAAATTACAACCCCATTATGAACTCACATACATACTCATCCAATACGCACATACCCATTAACACACACACACACACACAATACATATACGCACACACATTAATTCACACACACATATACACACACACACTAACACACACACAAATAAATCACACATATCCAATTACTGAAACGCTTATCGAGCATAATTATCGAATGCTGTGTCAAGCTGATCTATCTTTCAGATAATCAATTATCTCTGTTAAGGACACGAGGAATCTCCTGTA
Source organism: Arbacia lixula (assembly GCA_963669155.1). NCBI lineage: Eukaryota > Metazoa > Echinodermata > Echinoidea > Arbacioida > Arbaciidae > Arbacia > Arbacia lixula. Next base: position 8,658,695 of record OZ022583.1, read on the forward strand.
GAAAGGTTGTTTCCGTGAGCTTGGCCCTGGAATTGGCTTGTTTGCCCCGTAGTCTGTGTTCATGTTTGTAGTCGACGTCTCGTCAACCCCTTCGTAACAAAATGGGACTTTGGAGCGTTTTGTCACATGACATGATTACATTTATATCACACGCATACGCAGTTGACAGTACATTCGTTACGCATGCTCAGTGAAATGTCGAACCATGGCTCGTAGACACGATGCGAGGGTGATGGGTGACATATTGTAGGAAAAACCTCTCCGGGCTTTTTAGATCTCCCGCTGTTTAAGTTTAAGCAATTTGAGTGGCAAACAATGCAAATGTTTGTCGATCCACAAGGTGTATTTTTCGCTTCAACATGTTCAAATAAAGATATATGGTGGGCAGTATTCAAGTAAATTTATAGACAAAGTTATACATGGGTGTATATATGTCATTTCAAAATTTAGTATCTATGTGAACAAGAAATGTATAACTGATGTTTGGTTCCTCGTTAAAAGAACTGAACATTGGTTGCTTTCGTCACTAATGGTGTACTTGTGTTCGTGGGTGTTCATTTTTAGTACAGCTTCATTCAAACCAGAAAATTACGATGACATTGATGGTAGATTATTGGCTAAACAAATCTCATCTTCCAGATCTGTGTCAAAGGAGAATCACATGTGTTTTTCTTTTCGTTTGGCATTCTTTATTTAGAAAAAATCAGTCGGAAACAAAGATGGGGAGTGTCTTTGTCATTCAGCGTTTATAAAAGATTTCTGTACCCGTTTCCAACAAGTAGAGACCAGTGTGTAACTTATGGCCAATGTATCTTGTCTTTAGCAGAAGTTTTGTCTGATCACGTGAACCTCTAACCCAAGCTGTAGAGGTAGTTTGAGGAGAGGAAGTGAGAGAAAATGTGTCGATTTGTACAAAATTTAGATTCAAGTTTTTTGAAAACTCGAAGTTATTTATGTTCCTTCTTTGTATTGTGTCAGTCGGACGTGCTGGATAATACAGGCTATGATGTTCAATGTAGTGATTTTTTTAAAAAAAAGAGAAGACATTATGTACTGTAAATTGATACCTATTTATATGAAATATTGAAGAAAAAATAATATAGTGGTTTTTATTCGTCGTGTCGCCACCCCTTATTGTGGAGGGAGGCTTTAAACATCGAAAGTTCTTACCAAGGAGAAAGCGTTGTTCAATATCGGAGGAACTGAATTTTTCACTGCATTCAAAGAAAAAACAAGATAGATTTGAAGACATTTTGTTTGAACCCCCTTTCATATTTCCTTTGATTTGTGTGTCCTATTACATCCTTCCCTTTTCTTGCCCCACTTCTTCCTTCCATCTCTCTCTCTATCCATTGTTTCACTGTCGTGTCCTCTTTAACATCTTTGTACTTGTCACCCCTTATGAACATCTGAAATCACATTAAGACAAGTCATGAAACATTAATGATGTTCCCCTATTTCTGTCACCTAATTGTCTTCGTGTATTTTCGAACAAATTGCATTTTGAATTGTGTATTAACTTTGTATTTTCCTGCTTGAAATACGATGATGATGAAGAAGAAGAGTCAATGTTGCAATGAGGAATAAATCCCTATCTATCCTGGGATACTGTCCCAGGAATTTTGTTCAACTACAGCAAAAAAAAAAAAAAGATATCTCCTCTCTTTATTGTTATTTTCGAGTCTATGTGATATGTGATTGTGCAGCACGAATAAACTGGTTGATATATGTGTAATGTAAGTATGGAAGGTTGAGTGCAATTAAGGGTGTATGATTGGGTATGGTGAAGTGGTAGTCGTTGAGGTACATGCTTGTGCGTATGTTTGTGTGCGTGCGTTCCTAAGTGAATGTGTGTTGTTAGCACGTAAATATATATATATGTGTGTGTGTGTGTGTGTATGTGTGTGTATGTGTGTATGTAGGTGTGTGTGTGAGTGTGAGAGAGTATGTATGTACATGTGTGTTATGAGCATGTTTATTTGTGAGTGCATGTAAATGATATAAACGGCATATTGTCACATAAACATCGGTATTCGTCAAGTCAAGTCATTAACTAAAAATAAACAGATTTTCGCTACACGTCGGTGATCGCAGTATGAAAAGATCAAATCTAAGAAGCTCGCGATGTTTTTCTAGCAATACCCCCAAAAATGTATTTTCTTGTGTGTATGTATGTATGTAGTTTTGTGTGGTCGAGGGAAGAGTTGTCCATTCTACTAAATGCATTGTAAGTTTAAATCAAACCATAAACACATTCAAACACCATCTACATTCCATAAAACACAGACCCATAACACAATCATGAAAAACACATTCATACATATATAAGTCCACATGCATACACCCACTCACATGCACATGTACACACGAGAAATAATATTTCGCTTGGCAATTTGGAGAGGATGTATTAATTTGAGTTGCCAGGATCAACTAATATTGTTCATCGAATCAAGCATTTTATACAATAGAATGAAAAACGTCAAAGACTATTAGCTAAACATTGTTTCTGTGTCTGTATTTAATGAAATCTGGTTATTGTTTAAAGGTATCTATCAATTGATGTCAATCTGGCCATTTAATGTATTTATATAGGATTAAATCAATCCTTTTGATATATTAATTTCTGTTTATATATTTATCAACACAGCTATCAATTATCAATCTATAAATCAATCTGTTAAATCAAACTGTTAATCTACCCCATTATCAAAATTATAAACATGTATCTGACTACAGTACATCTATCTATCTATCCATCTATCTATCTATCTATCTATCTATCTATCCATCTATCTATCTATCTATCTATCTATCCATCTATCTATCTATCCATTTATCTCTCTATCTATCTATCCATCCATTTATTTATTTATCTATCTTTCTATCTATCTATCTATCTATCTATCTATCTATCTATCTATCAATCTATCTATCTATCCATCTATCTATCTATCTATCTATCCATCTATCTATCTATCCATTTATCTCTCTCTCTATCTATCTATCCATTTATTTATTTATCTATCTATCTATGTATCAATCAATCTATCTATCTATCTATCTATCTATCTATCTATCTACCAATCAATCAATCAATCTATCTATCTATCTATCTATCTATCTATCTATCTATCTATCTATCTATCTATAAACATCAACATATTAATCTATTTTGCCTACGAGTGCAGTTCGGGTAATTCTTAAGGCCTTTTGCGTTACTGTAGTTATTGGAAGTTCTAAAAATCTGCATCATTGTCATGATTGTCTCATATAATCCCTCGTTATGTCATTATGAGGTCACTTATTCATTTTCTCCTTTTGCTTTTTTACTACCAAGTAACGCCATTATAGCCATCATCTTTATCTACTTCCATTAAATATTCTGCGCTGGAATTGGCTGATTTGTTTCCTTTTTCCTCAACTTCACAATATAACGATATAAACGTGTATTCTATCACTCTATCAAGATCAAATACAAACCCCTTCTTCCCCGAACATTGCTAACGGCCAGTACGCGTGTACATGCAATATTTCGCATAATGTCATATAAACAGCATTTCACAATGTCAAATCAAGCATCGAATAACACATTTATACGTCAAGATGAATATAAGCAGGACAAAAACAACTCCGCATGTCAACTGCACTGTTACTTCCGGGTCGCCAGAATGTAACAATTAGTCTCTAATGACACCGATTCATGGCACAGTTCTTTTTTAAAGAAACGTTATAATGTATATATATATATATATATATATATAAATGTATGTAGACGGACTGAATGTAGGTGACATCCTATCTTTGCTCCACGTGGTCTATGTTTGGATTGGCCTAGCCAGAGACCAGGCTATGTCACTAAGCCAGTTTCCGCCGTCCTTATTCGCTTCGGAAATCTCCCTGCACGCTAATTTCTAACCACTATATTCCAACCACTCCCGATTAACATTTCTCAATTCTTAGTTTTACGTTCTTCTGTCTTACTTTTTGCCGTCTTTCTTTACTTTAATCTCTCTGTCTCTTTGTATATCAGCAGCTCTGTCCATATATTCTTTCCCCATTTGTTTTTACCTTTCTTTCTCTTCACTTTCTTTACAAGAATTGAAAAAGTATAGTGCATCACATTGCGTTAATTTTCGTATGATTTCCTGTCATGTTATTCGATGTGGACTCGGGCTGGGTTAGTAGGTTTGTTTACATAGCATATGTGCGTGTGTATGTGTGTTTGACCCCCGCCCCGCTATCTTGTCGTAATAACTAGCATGATAACACTGATGGTAAATGTATATAAGCCTACGACCACGACAATGTTAGATAAACGCCACTTCATACATGACGTAACTTTGATGAATACCGATCAACTTTTCTCCACCATTCCATACATATATGCAGCAACACTTACTAGTACGCAGTATTTTTCGTTAGTTACTAAATCATGTGTATATTCATGTATATTCACACACTCACAAAACAAACAACGTATATACCACACAGAGCTAAGGGTGCTAGTGAAAATTGATATACTTATGAAACTCAGATAACTCACATCCAAATCCGCTCGTGAGGGTTATCTCATTCGCAGGTGAGACCCGAACCCATTCGAATATGTTCTTATTTTTCTAATACTGCTTGCTAGAAACAAAACTTGAGATAAGGATCAGAGCATGCAAACAATATGAATATTACTCCACACTTTAATAAAGGTCATCTCAATACAATGATAACGAGATAAACACGTGCGTTTAATAATGTTTACTTTGCTTGAGATTATCTCAAAGGGGAATCCGTATTACCAATTGAGGAGGTTGGATTGTCTATTTCATTTGAAGTCCCAGAAGTCCCAAAAGTCCCATTCAAAGTTACTGTGAAAAAAGGAAAACTACTGATGTAGTGAATTTTGTTGTATATATATTGCAATAGAAGTTGGAGTCTCCGATTTTGCCTCTGTAAAATAAAACTACACGCTGAAAATTTGAAATATAAATGTCAAATATTCACTGAATTTTCATTTTTTGACTTTGCGACAAATTATTCCAGCCGAAACCTCGGATCTAGTTTAGCGAGTATATAGCGTGTATTGGTATAAAAGTACATACGTATATCCTCAGATCTAGTTTCGCGTAGATCTGATCTAGGTATACTAATGATCCAGTGTAATTTGTTTGAGAGGGAATAAGTGTAGCGCTTGATAGAAAGTTGGCTCCATCATTAAAACATGTCTTGCTAAAATCACACAAACTATATGAACACATTCATGGCAAATTGTGCGAATGACGTTTGCATGTATGTAGACGAACCATCGAACGCCAATGCGTGCATTCTAGGGGAAGGGCGCTAACTCTGTCCCTTTACTAGTCCAGTAGATGCCTCTTTCGTGACCCGTAAAATCTTAGTGAGATATTAATAGGTCTACTATCTATCGAAAATCAATTATCTGTCGTGCATGATTACAACTCGTGTGATTTGCTAAGTGAGGAGGGTTTAATAAAATTTGATTTGTCATGAAAGCATCATGAAAAGCGAACTCCGATAAAAACAACACATTACATGCTTAGATACCAGCTTTACAATGGTATGATAAATCTGTGGCCTTGCGTGATCCCAAAAGAGCACATCTTCACGAATTTCGAGACCCAAAGTCAACGAAGACTTAACAACTAATGTGATAAAACAAAACAACAGTACTTGTGGTCATCAAGGCTAATCAGCCGCGGCGCGTGATAAGAACGATACGCGAGGCGCCACACACTTGTATGTGTACACACACTAAGAGATGCCTTAAAGCCCGTGATTCTTCTTCTTCTTCTTCTTCTTCTTGTGGAGAGGGATGGGGGAGGAGGGGGGGGGGGTAGGAGCAGGGAATTTAATGACTTGTGTCTCTTGCCTACAGGTATGAGTTCTTGAAGAGCACTTTGGAACGACAGGAAATGCGTTATGATGGTGATGATGATGATAATGCAACAACGAGTATCGCTTATGATAATACTAAAAGATGGAAAATTCCACATTTTTTTCATTCGACATTGGTTGTATTCCCCTTATTTCGTATTATGTGGTATTTCATGTTCTTGACACTTTACAAAGTCGTCATATGAATCTATGAAACGTGACACAATAATGTCTCTCCGTGCCAAATTAAGGAATACAGCTTCTCCACAGCCTGAACATAAAAACCAAATACATAGGACCATGGACAACAAACCTTTTACAAAACAGAACGCGAACTTAGCAACTCACTGGTGAGATACACATCTACGCTAGCTATGAAAAGAAACGGTTTTTGATCATTCGGTAAATAACTATTCGCATTTGCCAGAACACCCAAGAAAAAAGGGTTCGCGTCTATGATGCTACTTGGAGACGTAACTCCGATCTGTTTACGAGTTACCCTTAAGTGGGCGAGCTTTAATCCTTGTCGTTAGAGGCTATTAATCCGTTACTCGGATCTTAAAGAGATGGGTAGTAACGGATCCTCCCAAGCTGTTGACACAGACGAGATAGTTGGACATTGATAGCCCATTATAAAGAGGTTAGGATTGCAACTGTAATTAAGAGGGTTCTGGGCTGAGGTAAGGGTGGTGGTAGTGGTGGTGGTGGTATTGGTGGTGATGATGATAATGGTGGTGGTGATGGTGATGGTTATGGTGGTAGTATTGATGGTGATGGGGATGTTTTCTGTCAATATATTTAAAGATTTATATGAAATAAAAATAATGATACAAAATCGTAAGAAAAGTTAACACGTATACATGTTAGTTATCATTATGATATGGTGAAAGAAACCCCATAACATCTCAACATCAAACAATAAACTAATATATACTGTTTAATTTCTCAAAATGTCCCTTATTTTTATGGATAGTTTATCATTATATTGCTTACATATATTTACAAAATAAAACCTCAGAACTTGTCCTTGTTCTTTGAAAGCAGTATTTCACAATAGATGCAGATAAATAATTGTTTTATGATAAAATGGAATATTGTATGAACCGCACAGTGCACTCCTATTCTGAAAAGCGAAAGTTGAAAGTGTGCATTCAAATTTAAGTCATTTAAATTAAGTTGTCGTTCCTTGGCGACAATGCGTTGCATTTGATCTCGTGATCTGACTGTACACGGCTTGTATACACAGGAAGTTATTTGCCGGGTCACTGCTAAAAGGTCACCGTATTTGAGGCGCGCGGACACACCGCTGACAAAAAAGAGGCACTGAGACAGACGGGCGCGGAAGTATCCACGTTCACACTGACAGGGAAGGAGTCGAGGGAGTGTTTCCACTACCACATGTTTGATGGTCCCTTGCACGGATGGCGTCATTTGGAGTGATATGCAGTGCGTCGAAGGGGATGTGCGTAGAACATCCTAGGGGCCTAGTTGTCACCCGATCACTCGATAAAGAAAGTAAATGCGAGCAGAAGGGAGAGAGAGAGAGAGAGAGAGAGAGAGAGAGAGGGAGGCAGAGGGAGAGGGAGAGGGAGGGAGAGAGAGAGAGAGAGTGTGTGTGCGAGAGAGTGACAGAGAGAGAGAGAGAGAGAGAGAGAGAGAGAGAGAGAGGGATCATGCAGCTTGAATATGTCAGCCGTTTAGTTGGCAAAACAAAACAAGACGCCAAAGTCACATTTGACCGGAATGTTTACGGTACGAAATGAATCGAACTTACACAATAGTCCAGCGGCATATCTCGATATATTGACCTAATTGTTCACTTTTGTCTAAAAGCACCAAATTTGGCAAACATATAGTGTGATATATTTAATGCGAATTCTGATATTGAGCCACCTCGAATTTTGCCAAGGACAGCCATGGCGGCCATTTAAAAAAAATGGCCGCCATGCAAAATTAATATTGATCAATCTTTTTAGATAACAATTGATTGGCATATTTTCTCACCTCACATTAAGTATCATACTACGGATGTTCAAATTTACTACAATATAATATCGTATCTGGCGTGCGAGTTATTTTCATGACACATTTGGGCAACAAATGTGATTTTTAACAATTTTCCCCGAAATGAGAATTTTGATGAATTACACATTACAAAAATCGCCTAGCTAATAAAAAAAAAATGTTGACAATCTGAAAGGATATATGTTAAATAATCAGCGTCAGCAATCGTTCTGTTAGCAGTTGTGAGCCCTGTCCGCTGAATCAATTATGCCTACTCATTGTAGTGTTCGCTGTTTTGCACACAATCCGATGAGAACACCCCAACACACAAATAGACAAAAAAAACACTTGTGCAAAAGAGGAATAACAAAGAGAAGGAGAGAGCGATTAAGAAAAAAAAATGAAGAGGGAAAAGAAAGGGAAAGTGATAACAATACAAGGAAATAACGCAAAATATAGGAGGAACAGAGAGTCTCTAGAAAGGTTCTTTTCAGTACCATGGACCTTTTATTTGATGGACTGTACTCGGGTGGACTTTCTTTGATATATCATGACCGTCGCCTCATAAAAAATCAAGACATTCAGGTGTTTTAAAGAATACGCTGGATTTCAAATGAGCAATTCCGTCCTATGAATACAATTCGGTGTGAGAAATATGTCAACCGTCCATCAGATCATAGCTCATTTTGATATACAAACTATGAATTCGTCTGGGGATGAAGCGAAGGGAAATTTTGATAAAATTGTAGAAAGTATTTTGTCCGTAACTCTTTCGGGCACCCGCGGTCACGAAATTGATATTTTCTTTTTTACCATGAAAGGTGAAACACTTAATAAACGATTTAACTATTTGTAAAGAAATATGATTGATCCATGTGCTGTATCGAGGCATTTCTTTGACATGTTTTCTATTGTATTATCCATTTATCACAAAAACAAAAGAACAATATGACTCGAAATTCACAGAATCGTACTACTACTGCACGTTCACGTTAGTACATGAAGTGGTTCTGAAATGGTGCAATTTAGATTTGTTTCTAGTTGCATACGAATGGAAAACGGGAGCATGCGGGGTCATGATAGTGGAAACAACGCTGCAATGTAACGTCACATCAAGGATAAGTCCTTAGCCACATCCGACATGTACGTATGATGTAGAACCAACTTTGAAAGAAGATGTTTGAATGACAAAAAATGATTTTCTTACTTCTTCACCTCCACTGGAGCACTGGTAAACTTCACCATGTTGACAGAAAGCAGGCTCTAGCTGTCAGTTATTCTTGAATGTAGGTTATGGTAGTCTGATTGCCGTCTGATGGATAACATGCACAGCGTGTGAAACAATAAACTATTTTCCTAATGTATTCAGAACTGTTCCCTTAAGTTCGTAGAAACGCAGTATTACGATCACCTGTATTTAATGATTCGGTTCCAATGGTGGAACGCACTCGGAATCTGTATAGTTGTTGCTATTTGGACAAACCTCGGACAAGCTTTCGAGGTTACTACTAGTTGTTCAAAGAAAACGTTTGGCAAATGATTGAAAATGATTAAAAAATCAGTTTCAAATCACATCAAGCTGAAAGTGACACATCATAAAGTCAAGGGGTCTCAGTTTTTTTAGACACAAATTTTGGGACATTCCATCGATTACTTTTTTTGTAATAATCCATAAAATATTAAATGAGATTTTCACTTTTGAACAAATTTGGATCTGAAAATGTGTGTGTATCAGATAATTAATTCAGAACACGACAATGGTCATTGTGCATCACACATGCGAACCCGCAACTTCGGTTCTGCCAGAAGCATCGTGCATTATTAATGACACTGTAATGGGAGTTGCTAGTGGATTAACACGTTTGATACACAAGCGTCATTGTTGTGTTCTGAATTAATTCTCTTAAGCACACACATTTTGAGATCCACATTTGTCCAAAAGTGAAAATCTCATTGAATATTTACAAGACTATTCCAAGAAAAGTAATGGATGAAATGTCACAAAACCTATCTCTAAAAAATTGACATCCCTTGACTTTATGATGTGTCAAGTGTAGCTCACTGTAATATTTTGCCGATTGTGGAAGAAAAAAACAGTGTTTGGAAGGTAGTAATCTATTCTTAATTCCAAATTGGTAGTAAAATGTATCAATTTTTTTTTTGGCTTTCAAAACAAGGTCATTGGTTCAAGGTGTTTTTTATACATCGATTTAGCTCATGATTACACACATCATCACGTGATGTGATTGGTATATTGATTAGATACATTGATGAAATATGTATCATTTTAATTGTTCCTTTCTTCACGATTACTGCTGTGCATATGGTAATTGTTAACATATTCAATTATATATCAATGCACATTAATTTATGTCGCTTTCACGATGTGAAAACGATGTTAATGCTCATTGTGTCTGATCATTAATAATTGAGCAGACCGCATTCAAGTAAGGCCTAGCAAATAAAACGCTCCTTACATGAGACCCTTACAAGCACAAAAATGTTAAACATTACTTTTCTTTAAAGATGCCCATTCAAGCAAAAATATCAGAAAAGCGATTATTTTTTTGTTAAAAAAAGAGGACGGAAATTGGGTATAATAATCATCTTGATCTTTTATCCTGAAAACATGAATTCCCAAATATACTCGTTGACTACAGTGAGGCAGTGGATATCGTCTGGATTATGTAATCCACTCGAGGACAATGACCGATGATGACCAGTCCATATACTACGTCACGTGCGAACTGCCCATGAAGTTGATAGAAGTTGCATCAGTGAGACCATATGGACGCTTTGTCCAAGAGGGCTGTACGAGCTAACCAGTTAACGAATGTTACATATTCGTATGCACAGATATCCATCCTCACAAACACACACCCAACGCACAACACACACACACACACACACATACACACACACACACACACACACACACACACACAAGGTCGGAAGATGGATATATTATTGTGGGAGTGTTTTTGTTTATTGTTTAAGTATTCGATCCTTATTCAATCCTTATTCAAACACACGTACACACTTTTTTCAATAGTATTTATTCTGTTCCGTTCAAATGATACATAAAACCACAATTTCATCTGATGTCACCATTTTACGAAAATAAAATTACATGATCAGGCTTCAAATAACTGCATGAATAACCAACAAAGAAACAATAAGCAAGACAAAAAAAAAACATATTTTTTTTTGCAATATTATACATACACTCTAGTTTTTTTGTGTTCTAAAGTTGTTTCACAGTATAAAAATGATTAAGGTAAAACAAATCTAAAATGACAAAAATCAATGACACACATACATGCACGCACACACACACACACACACACAAACACACACACGCACAAACACACATGCAAACATACACACACAGACGCACACGCACACACAAACACACACACACACACACACACGCACACACACACACTCATACACACATACTTTTATTTCGGAAGAAATATTATAGAAGACGAAGTAGCAATAGACAGTAAAACATCTATGGTAGCATGCAGGTGAACTGTGGCAAGGTGTGTTTATGTGTGTGTGTGTGTGTGTGTGTGGGGGGGGGGGGGTCCTTACTGTTGTCATTGTCATTTTTGTTTCCATACCTGATTGTGCGGCCACTGATAGATAACTTCCTCTCGGTGCTTCATAACTATGATTCATAATTCATATAATGATTAATCCGCCCCTCCCCTCCCCCTTCACGTGAGTCCATAATTGTCTTTATCCGAGTTTGACGAATAGCCCTTATCGATACAGCGGGAAATTCCAAGCGTGATAAAAGTACGAGTTTGATTTCAAATGTAATAAAAAAAGTGGTATTCACTATTAGACATGGTACCATCACATACCAAAGAAATGTATGGGGAAAAGTATATATGAAAACCGTGCCGTGTATACCTCTAGGCTATCTCTGAAAATACATATATCAATCATACTCTTATTAATTGAATTGTGCTTTTCCACCTCTGTGATATGATGAGTGTGTAGGTCAATAGTAGTTTTATATCGGTTTTGACTAAACGTCGAACGTTACAAGTGGTTGTAACCATGGTACCTGAATATGAATAACCTTTGTGAAAGGTAGCGGCTTATGATATTTTGAACTGAGAGTCACTTTGAACGTCTTTTGGGTTTATTATGTCTCCTATATCTTGACAAGACTACTATCCGTTACTTTCTTCCAAAACGTCAACACTGATTTTAACATTTCATTTCATTTATTTTCCCCAACTTGAAAAAATAATAGACATTTTGAAGTATCGTTAATATGTATAGTTAACGTATCGTATTATTATCGTTATCGTTAGGTATTGTTAACGGCGAGGCGAATACATTTATTTTTCGATTAGAAAATAAAAAATGCTGGAACGGCTGCGATTGCACTAATTATTGCATATATCCTTCGGTACACATGTCTTTTCTGGTGTGTGTGTGTGTGTGTGTGTGTGTGTGTGTGTGTGTGTGTGTGTGTGTGTGTGTGTGTGTGTGTGTGTGTGTGTGTGTGTGTGTGTGTGTATGTGTGTGTGTGTGTGTATGTGTGTGTGAGTTTGCGTGGATGAAGGCGTTGGGAGTATGTTCAACGGGGGAGGGGATGGAAGAAGAAATGGACAAAACTTTTCTCTCAAGATTCTTGATTATACATGTACAAAAAACATCGTAAGCATGAGGACGAAACATAATGTGAGCAAAAGGTTATATTTTAGATGAAATATGGCCTTGTAATGGAATAGCGAGCAAGGAATGTTTTTTTTTAGAGTCGGACTAAAACCAATTTGAAGAGCGAAATTATGATAAGATAATTTCTTTGAAATAATATGTTCAATAATATATTTCCCAACTAATTGTAGAAATGCTTAATGTTCAGTACCCCCCCCCCCAAAAAAAGAGTGCTAACGAATTACTTTCTTACCCCATCTCACCCCCCTCCTCCTCCGTTCACACACACACACACACACACACACACACACACACACACACATACACACACCCATACACACACACACCCACGCACACACACACACACACATACACACCCATACATACACACACACGCACACACACACACACGCACCCATACACACACACACACACACACACACACACACACACACATACACACACCTCCCATTATACTCCTACAGCAATAACATGGGCATAGAGGGGCGGGAGTAGGGGGGAGGGGCACCTCTCCCATCATACACATCTGCAGCATGTACAGTGACTTAGATGTTGTGAACTCAAACAATTCATATTTATCGTTATGTAAGGTTATATTTTAGATGAAAACCAATATTTTAGATGAAATATGGAACAAGAAGTATGGAACAAGAAATATGGAACAAGAAGTGCTCACATACCCATCTCAATCTTGGGTGGTATTCTCAAATAAATTATGTCCACAGCTGTCCGGGCTATTGGTATTCTGAAAACGGGCTCAAATCGTACATTGTGTCAATAGACCGATCACAGTTATGGCTTTTATAGGGTACTTAAAGTAAAAAAAAAAAAAAAAAATCGTTTTCAGAATATCACCCACTTCTTTCTAGACTTTCTCATGAATGATTACAGCGAGACATGAGACCGAACTATCCGCAAGTCATGCTTACTGGCGGGGGCCTGATTCTCCGGTATACATGGACAAGGACCTCTGGAGGAAGAACGTGGACATGGTGTTGTCCAAACATTGACAACTCCAATTTGCCTCGACTTCCTCACCGCAAGACACGGAATGTGGTTGGTCAGGCAGCAGAAGGTTCCCTTTTTTGTCTAATGATTGGGGGAAGATATCAATTAATTGTATTTTATTAGAAGGAGGGGCGACGGCAGGGGGGGGGGAGTTAACTATACATAGCGAGAGTGAAAGCGATTTACATTGTGAAAATGTGAGGTAATAGAAACACGATATATTGTCCAGTAAGCCAGTAACCGCTGAATAAACCGTACCTTTATTATGTATACATGGCTTGGGTTAAAGAGAGAGAAAGAGAAAAGAGAGAGAGAGAGAGAGAGAGAGAGAGAGAGAGAGAGAGAGAGAGAGAGGGGGGGGGAGTAAAACAGAGAGATGAAGAAATAGACAGATACTGGTTGAGAGAATAGGGAGAGAGAAGGTGAGAGAGAGAGAGAGAGAGAGAGAGAGAGAGAGACAGAGAGAGAGAGACAGAGAGACAGAGTGACAGAGTGACAGAGAGACAGAGAGAGAGAGACAGAGAGAGAGACAGAGACAGAGAGACAGAGAGAGAGACAGATAGAGAAAGACAGACAGAGAGACAGAGAGAGAGAGAGAGAGAGAGAGAGAGAGAGAGAGAGAGGGGGGGGGAGAGAGAGGCTCACATATTCATGTTTATAACGATAATCCGAGTCATATCGCTTTTAGGCCAGTTTCGACAGGGTGTTTGACCATTGGCCATTTAACTGGATATGGTGGTCGTCATATAAAATTTAATTGACCCCTGCTAATTGAAACACCCGGTACATGTCTTCTTGGCGCCGCTTAGAACTGATCCGCGGGCAACTATTAAATTACATGTTAAGTTTGTTCAAGTAAATGAAGTGAGAAGAAAGAACCTCAAATCTTCTTTAACTCAAGGTCAAGTTTAAGTTCATATTCTTCAAAGTAAGAATATATAGTTACATTATAAATTTGTTCAAGTTAGAAGAAAGAACCTCAAATCTTCTTTAACTCAAGGTCGAGTTTAAGTCCATATTCTTCAAAGTAAGAATATCTAATTTACACAAATTACACCTTTAAGTCCTATCAAAATATGCCGGATACCACAAAGAATAATCACGAAGCCTCAAATGTTAGGAGACAACTGTCCATAATGTCGATAGACATTAGTAATACTCAGAAACGAAAAATGATAATATAATTACCAGTTTGTATTGTTTGTCACTCGATATCTGACTAGGGTCAAGGTTTAAAGCTATCATAAACTACTCAGAAACGGAAATAAAAAAAATATATAAACAAATCTTCAAACTGCCCTAGACAAATTAGTATGAAATAAACATAATATGGCCGAACACATGTGGCTATTTTTTTTACAGCTCTATGACTAATAAGACACTCAGAAGTAAAACCTAGCTCTTAACTTTTAAGACGATGGAGGGAATGTGGTGTTGTCACTGCAGGCTAGTTGTGGAAGCAAGGTTCAAGGACCTGTCTTGTAAAGACTTACGATTGCTTGTTTTTACCCTTTCAGGTTGGTCAATCAAACTCATTTATTACCAGTATTCCGTCTAGTACCAGTAACACGAAGATGCTAAAGACAAAGAGTCTGATAAAATACAAATAAAAGTATACTACAATTCATTAAATCTTACTATAAACATGTAAAGAATACTGATTCAAACGGATAAAACATAAATGGCTGTAACACTATATCTGTTGTATTTCATTATGGAAGTGAAATTAATTTACTGTATATTATCTAACAGAGAAGGTCAGCCGATTAAAAGGTCACAGTGAAAGAAGAAGAAGAGGTAGAAGTATTATCATTATAGTAGAAGTAGTAGTAGTAGTAGTAGTAGTAGTAGTAGTAGTAGTAGTAGTAGTAGTAGTAGTAGTAGAAGTAGTAGTAGTAGTAGTAGTAGTAATATTAGCAGTAGAAGTAGTAGCAGCAGCAGCAGCAGCAGCAGCACCAGTAGTAGTAGTAGTAGTAGTAGTAGTAGTAGTAGTAGTAGTAGTAGTAGTAGTAGTAGTAGTAGTAATATTAGCAGTAGAAGTAGTAGCAGCAGCAGCAGCAGCAGCAGCACCAGTAGTAGTAGTAGTAGTAGTAGTAGTAGTAGTAGTAGTAGTAGTAGTAGTAGTAGTAGTAGTAGTAGTAGTAGTAGTAGTAATAGTAGTAATTGTAGCAGTAGTAGGAGGAGTAGTAGTGGTAGTAGTAGTAGTAGTAGTACTAGTAGTAGTAGTAGTACATGTAGTAGTAGTAGTAGTAGTAGTAGTAGTAGTAGTAGTAGTAGTAGTAGTAGTAGTAGTAGTAGTACTAGTAGTGGTAGTAGTAGTACTACTAGTAGTAGTAGTAGTAGTAGTAGTAGTAGTAGTAGTAGTAGTAGTAGTAGTAGTAGTAGTAATTGAACAAGTGATAAATGCAATTATAAAACTTGACTTGCGACATAACCGCGACACTTGAGAATGACAAATGCGAGGAAAATAATACACTTACTTCCAAGATTAAGCAATTTCAAGGCAAAGATCCTCGGATGACATTTCAGTACTCATCTCTTTTCCTCTCTTGTATCTCTTTGTTTGGTATAATGTGTCATCAGACGGAGGGGATATGAAAACAAAACTTAATCAGTTGCATAAGGTGTTCATCGTACTGTCCCGCTCCTTAGTCTTTCCTTCTCTCTCTCTCTCCATTTCTGGCTCCTCTCCCTCTCACACTCTCTCTCTCTCTTTCTTTTTCCCCTTCTCTCTCTCTCTCTCCCTGTCTCTCATTCATGTCACTATCTCACCCACTGTCTTCTCTTCCTTCTCACCCCTTTTTACTCACTCCATCCCTTCTTCTTCTCCTCTCCCACGCCCTCACTCTCCCCTCCTCTCCAACCATCGGAAACAGAGATACCCATCTGAAAAGAGTTCTCACCTCACTTTCCCCGATAAAACAGTTTTCTTCCCATCAGAAAGATTTTCTCCTGTGCTTCGTGACGAGCCAAGATATTGTCTGACAAGTAGTCAAGTCAATCTCGCACTTTGAAAGCAATATCGTATAGTATTCGGTGAGATTGTCAAGTTTAGGTTTAAAACGATTAATTCTGCTACTATAGTGCACGGGATTTGACTATCTGACTGCGGTTTGAGGAACATCAGCAATACACAAGAATGCCCAGTACTTCCGCGGGGTAAGTGTCGGGAGGAAGACAGCGGGGACACGCGGGGAGCAGGGGTATTTTTAGTATGTAGGGTAGAGCTGAGCAGTAGCGAACTTGTCATGCATTATAATGACCCAATGGCCTGTTTTCAGTTCCTGTGTCTTTATGGGATCCAGACTCTCCGGTTGGTTCGTTTGGAGAAGAAGAGTTTTTTTTTTTTTGTGCGTGCAGCCGCGTGTGTAGGAAATGCGTTTAGCTGAAAGAAGAGTAGTGTAGAAAGAGGGTGGGAGGGAGTGGAGAAGGGATATACGTTACGTATAGTTAGGGAGAGAGATAAGAGAGAGAGAGAGAGAGAACGAGAGAGAGGGAGAGAGAGAGAGAGAGAGACAGACAGACAGAGGGCGATAAGAAAGAGTAAAATATGAGCGGCTTCATAACACATGAATAAAAAATATTACTACCTGGCTTACATGAGTACATTTGTTTTAAAGCTATAATAACCAACAAAAAAAAAACAGCCTTTAAAAATTCAAGACGAATGAGGCCATGTGGTGACGTTACTGCCAAGCAAGCCGCCAGGTTTTAGTTTGCTTTATTACAGATTGCTCAATAAATCTTATCCATACAGAAAGTACCAGTAAAACATTGACAATAAATATGAATAGTCAAATAAAATAAAACAATATGGTATATTACAATTCATAAAAGTCTTAATATAAATATGTAATGAATACTGATTCCAATGAATGTAATATAAAATGCTGCTGTAATATTATATCGACATGATAACAAAGGAATATATTTATATTTCAGAAATTCTTACAAAACGAGATAATGATCAATCGATTGTCTCGGCAAAGCTGCGTGACTGCTGCCCGCGCGTATGTTATTCAATTCTTCAAGCGTTGAAAGTTCGAAGTTCAAATTTTGCTCTTCATACAAACGAATTCAAAACGGTCGGTGTTTCTTCTTTTTCACATTCATTATCATAGTCGCTCCACATATTCGATTTCGTTGTTTTCTGATGTCATATACAGAGAAACAAACAACCGAAAAGAATAATGAGACATAATTATTCAACATAATAGTTAGTTTTCGAATTGTGTGTTCTCGATGTGTTTGATTTGAGAGTGGATGGCCCATCTAATTCTGGATTGATTAAGGCCTCAGGAAACGAAATACAGGAATAGAAATGGGTGAGAGTGAGACATAAGATTACAAGTGTAAATAAGTGATACAATTTGCGTATTGTAAAAAAGACATTTACAAATCGACAGAGACAGATATATTTTTATAGAAAAAAAATAATAACAAGATGAACAAACCCGAGAAATGAAACACAAGAGAGAGACAAAGAGATAGAGAGGGAGGAGAGAGAGAGAGGGGGGGGGGGGGGAGAGAGAGAGAGAGAGAGAGAGAGAGAGAGAGAGAGAGGGGAGACAGGCAGACAGAGAGACAGAGACACAGGGATACACATTTTTTTTTTTGGGGGGGGGGGCACACAGAGACAGAGAGAGGCAGAGTCCGGGGTAAAGAGGAAAACTAGGGTTGGGGGTGGGTGTTAGGGTGGGTGAGGAAGGGGGTGGGGTCGTCAACTGCCTAGTGAAATCTATTCAAATTCAAATTTTAGTGGTTGTAGTAATGGCAATCGGAAGAAGAGAGTCCAATACTCGGCGGCAAAATCTGTTTTTTTTTGTGTGTTTCCGAAAATGGAAAGACAGAATGGGACGAGGTTTGATTTGAGCTAAAATCGTATTTTTTTAAAAACATTATAAATCAAAATATGTATGCGTGTGAGAGTGTATTATAGGTGCATGTTGTGATAACTGCCCTGCATTGCACATTAATGTAGCTGTGAATTCGGCATTCACATCTGCTTGAATGATAACAACGATGTTGGAAAATGATATGTGTACATGTGGACATGATATGGATGTATTTACCCAAGAAGTGAGAAAGGAATTTAAGAATAGGGGTCAGCCACATCGAATGAGACTTGGGGTTAGCTGGGAGCTTAACAAGAAGGGAAAGCTACAGGAAACAATGAGGCATACAGCATGGAGTATCGAGGCTTTGCCGCGGATGATGAGTCGCCCGTCATTCACTCTCTCTCTCTCTCTCTCTCTCTCTCTCTCTCTCTCTCTCTCTCTCTCTCTCCCTCTCTATCTCTCTTTCTCTAACGCTTTCTCCCCCTTTATTTATTGATCTGTTGTTCTATCTCTTCCCCTTTCTATTCTCTTCCTCTCTCTCTTTCTCTTTTTGTTTCTCTGTCTCAACCCTTTCCCTTTCTTTCTCTCACTCCCCTCCCCCTCTCCTTTCTCTCATTTTCTCTTTCTGTTACCCTCATCATCTCTCTCTCTCTCCCTCTCTCTATTTTGTCTCTCTCTTTCTCTCCATCTGTTTATCTTTATTTCTCTCCCTTTCTGATTGTCTTTATTTCTTTGCCCCCCCCTCTCTCTCTCTCTCTCTCTCTCTCTCTCTCTCTCTCTCTCTCTGTCTCTCTCCCTTCTCTTTCCCTCTCTTTATTTCTTCGTCCTTTATTCATTATTTATTTATACTTCATTGTTTCTTCTCGCTTCCTCTCTCTCCCTCTTTCTTTCTTTAAATGTTTCTCATTTTGACCTGTTCACATATCAATTCGTAGGCTTTTTATTTAAGATTGCTAGTTTATAATTATGCTGTCAAACGTTTGCAAAACGAAATGCAAAACAAATCGATCGTATTACTCGTAACAGCATGGAAACAAGTCTTCAAATAGATACAGTTGAAACCAACGTTCGAGAAATAATAATACAAAGAGACAAAATGCACGATCTGATGAGCTGTTCATAATGTCATCCCCTCCCCTCTGTTTTATATTTTCCTTTTCCCCTCCCCATCTCCATGATATCTGGTCGCCGATCCATCTTGCCTTGTCTCACCCGTTCTACCTACCCTCATCCCCGCCGCCTTCTCAGCCGGCAGCTCGGGAGGAGGAGTTGCTCAGCGTCCGTTCGCATCGTCCTCACTGTATTGTCGGTTGCACTCGAAAAACAACGTGTTTCTCCGGATAGTATTTTTGTGAGCGCTTTGTCTTGACGATGGTCTACATAATATAGTTCTTTCACGGATACATGCATCATGGTATGACTGAATTTAAGAATTGCGTATCACCAGGTGTTATTATTCTCGTTTGAGATACTTAACTGCCTACCCCCCCCCCCCCTTCTCAAAACTGTCAGCAACAGGTTAAACGAACTGCAATTCCAGAGAAAGAACGCTGGATGGAACCAAACAAAATGAAAATAAACATTCGACCTAGATATGTTGTAACTTATTCTGCACTATACTGGCTCGAACTAGACAAATGCGTACAGACAAATCTGAATATGACTGTAAAAAAAGAAGTTTTTCCTCAAAATCCGAATCAATTTCACTCTTAACATCTTTTGGGATAAAATTAATGCTTCGTTATCATGGTTATTGTCTTTGTGAAGCATTAGACGGTTCCAATGATTTGTAAGTAATCCGTCACTTCCTTCCGATTTTGGCAACATTTTCACAATCACCTTTTATGCCTACCACCTGCAAACATTTGGAGGATGTGGAGAGCGTTAAAGAAAACATATCCGAAACCTATTTTTTTTTTGGTGAAGAGTACAGGTCATACTTATTTTTTGTTTCTCATATTTGACAGTGATTTCTACGTCTAACAAAACACAGAAAAATGAGAGTTATTCGTGACAAAAGACATGGAAGGGAAAGAATGGCAACACTCGCGTTTAGATCAAGTCATATGAAAACAAATAAGTAAACCCCCAAAAATAGAAGAAGAAGAAAAGTGATATTTCAAGAAACAAGAAACAGACGACAAAATACAAAACAGGTGAATGGAAACAGAGGCAATCAACGCAAAGTGAAAAAGACCGACGCCTTGAACAATATAGCTCATTTCATTTGTCATGCGAAATTTAAATTCTGACAATGAAATTAACATATTTCTACCGCCCGCTTATACTAGATCTTTGGATTGAAGAAGCGGTATTTAATACATGCACATGTGTAATGACCAGTAAGTACGATTTCAGTTAACATCATTAAGTCAAATATACCCGAGGTGTACATTGTGACGCAAGAAGTCAAACCCAAGTGACAAGGCGAATGGAGGCCAAGTAAAGATGACTATCTGCGTGAATTAGATTCATTAGGCTAATTAGCATAATTAACGCAGTGGCAATTCTTTATCGCATCATAGGGGGTGTTTCCTCCTACCGGAGACGTGCGGGGGGTACGGCACCCGGCCAGGCCGTCTGCTTAGGCGCCAGGCTCGGCCGAGACCCCGCTTCTATCCCCCCGCTTCTTTCTTCTTTTTTATGCTAATACCATGGACTCATTCCGAGCAATACACAACCACCGCTGTCGTCGGCTCCGCGTCACAACCACTGAGAGCGCGATCAAGCTCGTAAGCTCGCTGTCTCCACCGGTGTGTGCGATAGCATTGAGTCTAAGTGCGATTGTTTACACATCTTTGCTGATTACGTGTCGTAATTAGCGCCGCTGATTCTTGATTAGTGAGCGGGCCGAGATGGGATCGCCCCCCCCCCCCCCCATTTGCCTCTCGTCTGATGCTAGCTAAGTGTGTTTAGCGAGGATATCGCTGTCTCCGATCTTTACAGCTCGGTCCGTCTGATGGGGGTAGAGTGAGTTATTGCGAGTAGCGGTCGAGCTCACGTAGCTCTAGCAGTACCAGTACCAACTCTAATACTATTACTAATACCAACGTCAATCACTCTCCATGGAGTGGTACATGTGTATGTGTTTACATACTGTACTGTTTGAAAATGTGTTGTTTAGCCATCTCTTCATTTCGATTATTTATTTCCAATTTGTTGCATGTCTGTATTACTTTAAATAATCAACGAGAAATGTGTAAAATATATTTTTGATCTTGGTTCTGCAAACAAAAACGTACATAAAGTAAACAAAGACACGATCACTCTGACAAATTTGACATTTTAATGAAATGCCAATTATATAAAATGAAGTTATGACAAAATGTCCAGTTTCATGTATTCTGCACTAAACAATGAATTATATCTCCACAAGAAACACTCATTTTTCATGTACTCTTTCCTAGTTGATATATACCATTGTCCTCCAGTGATATATTCATGTTTATTGCATTGGTGTTGATATTAGAACCCGTTGCATAAAATTGATCACTGGAGAGTATGCTATGTTCACGTTTGTCAAGATTAAGTTGAATTTGATATTTCCCCTAGTCTTGACCGATGACATAAGTAATATCCGCAGGCCCTCCGCTTCCTAGTTGGACACTTCTGTTCAAAAGAATTACCACATGAAACTCAAAGCAATTGTACCCCCTCTAACCCCTGGCCTTTTGACGGAATTATAACGACAACATAAAATTATAATGTAATGAAGGTTACGGTTGGGACTTCCTGAATAAAATGTTACGGCATGTCACGATTCTCTTTGCAAGAATATGGTCTTCGTTGGAAGTCGACGAAAGTCTCAAATGGAGATTACGTGCTCCTTGCGCAATGATCAAATAATCATTTGGATGTGAAGTTTGATTGTATTTTGTAATATAATTCGTTGCCTCTAATAACAATTTTATTCATGTCGTAAATATTGACGCGGCGTATCAAATATCTACATTTGATTATTTGTCAGATGTTATTATACATTTTAACATCATGCGCTACACAGAGAGCTTTACATTTTGCGATTTATCGACGAACGACGTGAGAAGAAGGAACAACAGCACCAAACAAGAACACATCGAAGAAAAAGAAAAATAAGGAGACACAATAGACGGAGGGGAGGGACAAGAAGTGTACTAAGAAAACACATCGAATAAGTTAAATAACAGCAAGAAGCAAACACAAAAGAGAAAAGAAAAGACAACTAAACGACGCAGATGTGATTAATTCGACTCCTCTAACATTGTCTAATCTAGTCATCTTCTTCTCAATGTCCATTCGAACACAAGAAGCGTGAAGAGAAAGAAGAGTATCAGGACGTGCCGCCGTGTTCTATTTAATTAGCTCGGGCCAATTTACACCTTGAAGATAAAGGCTGGCGCCTTCCATTTGCCTTCCGTAAGGTAACTGATAGGGCGGTTGTCTTTCGCGTCTTCTTCAAGATCAAAACAATCAGACGGGGACAGGGAGAGACAGAGAGGGAGACGGGGAGAGAGAGATGGAGAGAGAAAGAGAGAGAGAGAGAGAGAGAGAGAGAGAGAGAGAGAGAGAGAGAGAGAGAGAGAAAGAGAGAGAGAGGGAGAAAGAGTGAGAGAGAGAGAGAGAGAGAGAGAGAGAGGAAGAGAGAGAGAGAGAGAGAGAGCCGGGGTGGGGATGGGGGCCTGGGGTGGGGGTGGTGGTGGTCATGATGGGGGTACATCCATTGTGTACGTAAATTCGGACTTCATATTCAATTGTCTAAATGTGCGCATGCACCTGTGTTAGTGAGGGACCATTAGGCCTATCAACATGTTAAATTTGAAAATAAGATGAAACAACAAATGGGAATAGAGGATGGAGAAGGAAGAAGGCGAAGAGAAGAAAGGGAAAAGGAAAGTGGAGAAGAAGAAGAAGAAGCAATTGATTAGACAAAGTTTGACGAAGGAAGAGATGTACATGAAGAGAAAACTCGAAAGCATAGAAAACAAGAAAACCGAAAAAAGGAAACCAACGCTAAACTAAACCTCATCTAAATTTGAAAAAAAAAAATCCGCGGGGCCGTTGTACAAGGAGTTATTTTGGTCGTGTTGTTAATAAGTTTCAACAAATACGGAAGTGTCGAATTAAGCCCCTTTTTATCTTAGAAATAAAAGAATGATTGAAGGAGTCAAACCAATTATTCCATGACCAATTGCTGTGATAGTCATTAATAAATTAATCTAATTATGTAAGGACCACTTACTTACTTAATCTGTAGTACATCTAGTTTGCCAAAGGCCGTTCTTGTGGGAGAAAGGGAGGGAGGGAGAAAAGAGAGGAAATAGAGAGATAAAGAAACAAAGAGAGAGTGAGAGTGAGAGAAAGAGGGGTGGAGAAGGAGAAAGAGAGAGAGAAAGAGAGAGAGAAAGAGAGAGGGAGAGAGAGAGGAAGAGAGAGGGAAAGAGAAAGAGAGAGGAAAAGAGAAAGAAAGAGAGGGAAAGAGAAAGGGAGAGACAATAAAGAGAAAGAGAAAGGGAAAGAGAAAGAAAGAGAGGGAGAGAGAAAGGGAGAGAGAAAAAAAGAGAAAGATAGAGGGAAAGAGAAAGAGAGAGAAAGGAAGAGGTAGAGAGGAAGAAAAACAGTGAAAGAAACAGATAATGTATTATGATTATGTATTATGAACAAAATGTTAAACCTTTGAATTGCACGAGGCACGAATTTCAAAAGGTATCAAATACATTTCCAAATAATGCCCGATCGAAACTTGAACTCTTCCATTTCCACTCTCTTCCCGACGAAATCAGGAAAGAATGAAATAAGACTCGGACGTATAATTGGGAAGAGCAAACTTTGTCCCAAGTGACGTAACTACAAGAATCGAAACAAAACATGAAGACTCCATTAAGAGGTCACAGATTGAATGGGAATAAGTAATTTGATATTTTTTTTTTCCTTTTCGATTTTAGTCTGGTTTATGGTTACTTCCCTTTCATCTTCCAATTTAATTTCTCTCTCTTTTTCTTATCTCTGTTTCATAGTTTTGCTCTTCTCTCTATCTCTATGTCTTTTTACATTTTCCTCGGGTTCCCTTAATTCTTTTTTTTCCGCACTATGTTACCTTTTTCTTTCATTATCTCGTTGTATGTTTAGAATCTATATTCCACAAGATTGAACACATGAAGTGTTGACATGTTAATTGTTTCCATGTCCTGCAAGAACAGTGCGAAAACATATAATCATTTTCTCAATCCAAAATAATTATCTACATATCTACATTTTGCACATTATTAACATACTTGCAAATCGAATAACGACCATGATTTTTTCCCCTAAAAATCCGAAATGAGTGGTTTGATGCCTTGAATCATCATTAATATTTCCTGCGCCGATTGAGCAATTGCACACCAGTAGTCAACACGATGCTAACAGAGCTTAATTTTACTGGAACTGTGGGGGTTAAAACAAAATATGAATGTGGTTTCAATGGGAAAATGGTAACAAGTACATGAATCATACGACCCTGAGGAATTATGACGTTGTCATGGAAGCATACTAAACACGAAGAACACGCATTATTGTCAGTGCCAAAGAGAGGGAAATGAAAACAAAGGAGGAGGGGGTGGGTTTGAGGTAAAAACCGTGATTATAATGTTTGTGCTTGGAAGATCAAGACACAACTGATTCTCTCTCTTTCTCTCTCTCTATTTCTCTCCCTGTCTCACTCTTTCTCTCTCTCTCTCTCTCTCTCTCTCTCTCTCTTTCTCTTTCTCTTTCTCTCTCTCTCTTTTTTTCTCTTTCTCTCTCTCTCTCTCTCTCTCTCTCTCTCTCTCTCTCTCTCCCTCTCTCTCTCTCTCTCACTCTCTCTCTCTATCTCTCTCCCTTTCTCTCTCTGTCAGTCTGTAGTATTTATTCCACTGAATGGGTAGGAGCCAATACACAGTGGAATTTTAGTGTACAGTCCAGGGATGTTTATGATAATTTGGGTCTGCTTGAACGTAGGTGGCGCACATCTGTGATGATGGATGACCGAGGTAATAATAGTACTCAAAAACTTTCTACACATGCACATAGAGCACAACATTTTTTCAAAATGTGGTCTACCAAAGAATGTTTCCACTGTTGAACTATTATCCATTTGATTTTTGTAAAAAACAGAAGTAAAATTACTTACGAAAATAAATGTTTTTTGATACCGGCAGAAGCCATGTTGTATTTCCATTCATTATAGTGACCACAATTTCTTATTTATAGAGATGATTTATATGATACAGAAAACAAACTTGGGAAATTGCTTTCTACCAACATGATATTGCAGTTGCAGTTTAAGAGACAGCATGCATCCTAATTCAGAATCGTTTTCATCACAAATAGGGAAATTCCCTCCAAGACCCATTCCAATTTGCCCGTATTTTTACCATGTGGCTCGTTAATTGAAATTGTATCCAACAATTCAAACCGACATCAGGAGAGCTAGAAAAGAAGTGCAATTCTTGAAGTAAGGTGAAGTGATTCAGGGTGTACAAAACGCTTTCGATATGAGGCCAATGATACGAAATACTTGCAGTTTAAGATCCCGAGAAGGTCTATTTACATCAGTAGTGAAACACCCCCAGGACATTAGGAATGCATGATTCATTTTGAGCCGAATTCAAGAGAGAGAGACGGAAACTAAGGACAATACACGAACTAAAATGAGGTAATTTAGGATATTTACACGATTTTTGTTTGATGCTAAGAAATAATAAGAGATACGTGGTCATTGAATTCAGGACGGAGACCCTACAAATCGGAGACCCTACAAATCGAAAATACAAAATCTTCTTCTCTCGGTAGGGTGGGGGGAGGAGCGACCACCTCCAATACAACCCTCCACCCCCCCCCCCCCCACACACACACACACGAAGACAACAAAGCATTTTTTCCGTCTCGTCCAGCACCAATTCTTCCCTGCATCCTTGTCGGGTTGCTTCATCCATACTTCATACTCTGAACTCACTCGGTACGCACTGGAACAAAGCTCTCGTTCACATCAAAATTTACTGATCAATAACTTGTGAAAAAACTTTTTTGAAATCTGATATGTCAGTCTTGCGTTTCGTAAGCATTTCATAACGTGAAAAATATGTTAAGTGATCTAATGTGTCTGACGCAGGGTTTGGGGATAGCCGAGCACGTCTTATTTTTTTTTACGTAATGTGTATGTGTGTATATATGTATGTGTGCGTATGTGCGCATAAACACTGAAAGCCTGTGTGTGGATGGTTGAGTTTCGTCAGCATTTGCATTTTAATTACAAAAATGCCGCTCTTC
The DNA here is from genome assembly GCA_963669155.1 of Arbacia lixula. NCBI lineage: Eukaryota > Metazoa > Echinodermata > Echinoidea > Arbacioida > Arbaciidae > Arbacia > Arbacia lixula. The sequence goes on from OZ022583.1 coordinate 8,685,397, forward strand.
AGACGCCTACTTTCTCGTCCAGAAATGATCGCCGGCGATTTCTCTTGATCTATCTTGATATTTCCTCTATACCCGATACAACAATCACGCAACCGGACAAAACAACAAAAAGATAGATCTCATTCAATCAAAGATTTGTATCTGCGAGCTTCAATTTTTTTTTTATCCCTGTCTTGTTTAAGGGGTAAGATATTTGATGGATAATCTCTTATAAAACATCACCTCCACCTATGAATATCGCTCAGTCCAGGTTTATATTTTAGTAGGATAACGGCAAATCTCAACGAAATTGAAAAACGTCGAAGGGGTCTGTGGTACCGCCTTGCTCTATAGAAGCGGATACGCCGATGTTAAATCTTCTATTACATTTCGTTTGATTATCGGGATTACGAATAGCCAAGATCCGTATATTTCTTTGGGTTATGAAAGCAATGGGAGGTATTGATTGGGTATTAATTGTGATCCACGCTGTACCATTTCACGATTGTGTTCTAAAGCTGGACTCTTGGAATCACAGAGGAGGATTTCCGAGAGAAGACAACCATATCTTCATTCGATATTATAGAGAGAAAACTACACTCCCATAACCCTGCTTTACTTCCATTATTATCATCATCGTTCTCATTACCGTTATTATTACCATTACTATCAATATCATAATCATTATCCGAGGGAAGAAGGGTGGTTGTCTTGAACGAACACCACCACCGCTTGGTAAGATACCATGAAGAGAAAGCGACACGCACATATCTTGCTTTACTTCCATTGTCATCATCATCATCATCATCATCATTATTATTATTATTATTATCATTATTATTATTATTATTATTATTATTAGTAGTAGTAGTAGTAGTAGTAGTAGTAGTAGAAGTATTATTATTATTATTATCATTATCATTAGTATTATTATTATTATTATTATTATTAGTAGTAGTAGTAGTAGTAGTAGTAGTAGTAGTAGTAGTAGTAGTAGTAGTAGGAGGAGGAGTAGTAGTAGTAGTAGTAGTAGTAGTAGTATTATGACGAGTATCATTGTAATCATCAGTATCATCATCATTATCAATATGATAATTGCTATAAGAACTATTGTTTTGTTTTTTTACCATTGGTAGTATCATTATCATTAACATTGTTATTATCATTTTAAATGTTAGATTTATTATTATCATCATTATTTGTTTTAATAATCGTTATCACTGTCATTATTATCATTGTCTTCATCATCATTATCACCGTTATCATTATTCAATCATCTAATGCAGCACACAAAATAAAATAATACAGTGATCATGTAAGGCGTACAATAAGAAATGCGACACATAATTGCACATAAGTCACAGAGATACAATTAAGACAGAATAGAAGGAGGGGTTGTGAGAGAAAGACATGGAGCAAGGGAGAGAGGAAGAGAGAGGAAGAGAGAAAGAGAGAGAGAGAAAGAGAGAAAGAGAGAGAGAGAGAGAGAGAGAGAAACAAACATGATACGCACACGCGACACATCCTTCGCCCGATCGTGAATATTGAATCATGAATATTGAGTCCTTAACCATATGGCACGATTTTATTTTTTATTAAAATATCCAGTAATCGAAAAACACGTCGTCAATGCCTTACGTTTCCGACATTTCCTCCTTTGTGAGAGGTTCACCTTGCCCTTCTTCTAGCAATACCAGCGTAAAAATCATGAAAACCCCCCCACAAAATGTACAGGTACGTGTACACGCGTGACTATGCTAATGAAACACAGTTGCATTATGGGAGTGCCTATGCAAATTTTGTCCAATCACTGATTTGACGTGAACATTTAAACATCTTTCTACGTACAAATGTGAAATCGCATTCATATCAAATCAATCTAAGTCTTGAATCGATAATATGTATGACGTGGTAGCTGGACTGCTTTTGTTTCACCCTTGAATTGAAAACACCTCCTGACTTGCCTTACATGTTCATGCCAATATTTCACGAGAGATTTAAACTCTCTTGCTATTGAGAAACGCCCATAACATATATAGGGTTAACGTGTCTAGGGGAAAGAATATGAGTAGGAACATGGCAAAGTCACGCGCTGCAAGAAATTGGGATAGGTTCCTGCTGGTAACAAAAGGGTCGATTCACTCTACATGTTGTAATAAAATAGATGGTCTACTTGATCTAATTGTGTTAATAAACCTATTTTCCCGATCTTGAATAGGACTTCAGGGTTGCAATAAAGCTATTACCTACCACACTTTATGTAATTTGCGTGTTGACTTTTCGCTCTTATTTCCCTTCTTACACCCCTTAATCACCCTATACTTGGCACTTGAAGTCAACATAAGAGGCTTTTCAGGAGAGGCCGAGGGTCGTAAAATTATCGCGCATCGCATCGTGTCAAAATATGATTATGCGGGAGTTTTGATGCGACTTGTGGAGATTAAAAAGCCCCTTTTGGCGTGAACATATTTTTAATGGAGGTGGTTTCAATTAGGCCTGGAAGACGGGGCGATACTCTTCACACATTGTTTCGGTATGGCCACCTGGTACCGTGAGATTAGGTCACTGCTATGTCAGAGAAGGTGAAAGAGAGAGAGAGAGAGAGAGAGAGAGAGAGAGAGAGAGAGGGGGGGGGGGAGGGGGAGGAGGGGGAGAAAGAGAGAGAGAAGCTGGATACAGATTGAGAAAGAGAGAGAGAGACAGACAAACAGATGGAGAGTGAGAGAGACAGAGAGAGAGAGAGAGAGAGAGAGAGCAAGGGGAGAGTGGGGGCTAAGAAAGATAAAGAGAGAGAGAGAGTGGGGTGAGAAAGATAAAGGGAGACAGTGATAGAGAAAGGGGAAGAGAGGAAGAGAGAGAAAGAGAGAGGAAGAATGCTAAAGACATAAAAAAGAGGGAGAGAGAGAGATAGAAAGAGAGAGAGAGAGAGTGAAGGAAGGGGAAATGGGAGAGAAGTGGAGAGGGAACGAAAGAGGAGGAAAAAGGAGAGAGAGAAGGAGAGAGAGAGGGAGAGAATGAAGGAAGGGGAAATGGGAGAGAAGTGGAGAGAGAACGAAAGAGGAGGAGGAAGGAGAGAGGGAGAAGGAGAGAGAGAGAGAGAATGAAGGAAGGGGAAATGGGAGAGAAGTGGAGAGACAACGAAAGAGGAGGAGAAAGGAGAGAGAGAATGTACAAAAAGGGGAGGGGGGGGGGTAAACAGGAAAAAAGAGAAAGAGAAAGAGCGGGCTAAGTGATTATTACACTTTGATAATCAGGAACGAACAAATGATACATGAATATATGGGGATAAATAAAACAAAACTGTACCTGCGGATTGTACTGAAAATTAAGTATTAATTAAAACACACAGGGAATAAGGCTGATAATGATAAGAACAATTAAACATATCGGCATAATTGCATTCCGCTATGCATTTAACAGAACATAAACTTAAAAAAAGGTATAGAACGGGGTAGGGACTTTTATTTCAGTCCTTCTTTGTCGAACGAAATGTTTACATATTTCTGAAATACCAAATAAAAAAAGGTAACAGAAAGGGTGAAAGCATATTGTGGGACACGGATCTTTCTGCGTACACCTTTCCTACGCCACTCACAGAACCCAACTCCACACTCCTCGTACGCCTGTATGCGTAACTATGAAAATATGGGTTGTGATAATCATTTTGTGTGAAATCGTTTAGATCCTTCAATGCTTCAAAAATTAATAATTACAAAATCAATAGAGAAGGAGATATACGGGAAAGAGAAAGAGAGAGAGCGAGGGAGAGAGAGAGAGAGAGAGAATGAGGGAGGTCACAAACCGCCTATTGCATGTATTGTCGGGAACTTACATACATTATACCAATCGTCGATACCTTAAAAAATGAAATAAAGCTAATACTACGGAAGATGTTGATCATCGTGGTAGTAGTATAGCTAAAATAGTTTGTCTCACGATAAGGCAAAAGATCAACTACTTTAGCGAAAGCTAATACTCTACAATTTAAATAATATCTTAACCAGTTTAATTCTTTATATTCCCGGTAGTTTTAAAATGAGCCGTGGTTTAACCCGATTCCTATAAGATTCGCCAATCAGGAACAGAGTTTAAGTAGCATTAAGTCTAGAGTGGGTATAGTTAATCACGGGGTTAGTTTTACATCTTGGGCCTTGGATTTTTTTTTATCTTGAATACGTTATTGATCAGTAAGATTTTTAAAATTTAGTTCTATAGTATGAACAGTTCTGACAAATGATAATGAAATATTTCTCTCTGAGATTTTTTTGCATCGTCCGTATTTGAAAAAAACCTGTAATCAATCGAACCCAATAGTTTGATTATGGATCACAATCTCACCAAATCTTACGCTGTACGTTTGGCTTATACAATTCCGTGTCCATTTGCAATTTAGTTCTAAATCCCACTAAGTACTACACAAAATTCCATGTGATATTAGTATTGGGAAATTGCAAACGATTTTTGTTTTTGTAATACCGCCAATTCCGAGCCTCTGTCTTAGAAATGTTTCTCTTTTTGTTGAAGCACTGGAACAAAATAGGGAATTGTTAAGACTGCAATCCATCGGACAACATGCGTTCACATAGAATAAAGACGGGGGGAAATATAATGAAAATGAAATAAGTTTGAACTAGATCAAGTAATCAACACAAGATGTGGAAGATTTCCCTTAATCTGAAGCAAATTATTTCAGTAAAATAAGAGCCATGTTTATCAAAAGGATTCGTCTTTTGATTACGGGATTGTATCGTGTTCTTTTTCTTTCTCATACAGTTTCTCTGCAATTATTCGCGCTTTCCATTAACGCGTGGACCACCTCCCTCGGCGCCCGTGCTGCTGCAAAACCGATAATGCACCTTTCATTACGACGTACCCGAAGTCATGAATATTTTATTTGGAGACGTATCCCTTCGGACTAACACCACTCACTTGCAATCACTGGTGGCGTGACAACGGGTAGATCGGCTGCCTCAAATCCCTTCTCGTCAAGCCCACTGGTTTAACCCTTACCGCGCCGCTTGTGGATTATTCCACCATGCAGTTACACAAATCCCATAGAGCATCACTCTGCCTGGCACACGAGGGGTTAAACAGAAAAACGCTGGCAAGTGAAAAAAAAAAAACACATGGCGATGAAGATGAGCTAAAGAAGAGATTAGCTGAGTGTCGCTTTAGAGTGAAATGATATTGCCAAGATTAAAGTCTTATTAGCGCTGGATGCAGATGGGCTCGTCTAAAATCCAGTTGTCATAATTGTGATAAAAGTGACATTCATTCAATTTTATCTCCTCTCCTCACTTTTTTGAAAAATTGTATTTATTACCCTTAAACCTCAATATACAATATAGCCATATTATATCGCACGAATAACAATGATCATTGGTACGGGAATGATAAATCTTCTTCTCAAGTGATTTTATCCTAGTTGGAATACAAGATGATTTAAAAATAAATACAACAACCATGTGAGAATTCCTTTAGTAACCTTACAGATATGAATCCCTGGATGTTTTTGGTACAATTCATATCACCTTCTCTTCGTACAGCAAAACAACTGTTTAGTATATTTCAGTACCTTGAGTGGTCTGAATAATGCTATACACACTTGCTTTCGTGTTTAAAACCAAAATGACTAATAGCCATTTATTTTCCCAGGATCACGATCTCATGAAACGTGCACTTTTAATACGTTCTTCTCCCTTAGTGTGCAGTGGGGTAACTCGTGATGCACCGATTACGTAATACTTACATCAGTCACCATGGTTACATACAGTAATGCTGGAGAAAAACGTTCATTTGGATCAGGACTGGTTTAAGATGGGCTGATATTTGGTTGGATTCATGCACTTAAGCGAAATTCATCTATCAACTTAAAAGTAAGGAGTATAAGTGATGATGGTTATGGGTTGTAATCATGGAAGAACCATCCTACCGTCATCAACGTCATCAATATCAAACAATTTTCCAAAAAAATATATTTTAATGCTTCTTACCCATGGTCATAATGGTCATGGCAGTGGTAATTTGCCATGTGGTCCAATCCCAGTTGGTCCACTCGCCATTTCGTTTACCATCACATGCTGATATGTATGGGTTAGGGTTAGGGTAGGGGGTCTGGATTAGGGTTAATGGTCGAGGTTATGGTGTAGATTAGAGTTGTTGATAAGTCAACCCAGTATTTTAATCTGAAATGATATTTTTAAGAGGTTCCTTGTAGACGAATTCGTGAGTGGACCAACTGGGATTGGACCAAATGGCAATAAACCATGGCAGTCCATTGATAACGGGTCTCGAAGTAGAATAATTATGTCAGAAACCCACTCGATGTCGTCACACCGTAGCAGCGCCGGCGGTTGTGGTCATGCCCGCTACTATCGTACCTTTAAAGATAGTTTCTCCTCTTAAGAACAATCCATCGCAAAAGGTCGCAGAGATATCGGTGATCGCACTCAAGACCCCGGATGAATAATGATGACGTAGAAAACATATAAGAGCGGTATGAGTAGAGAGGGAGATGGTGTTTGGGGAATGGTAACAAGTTCGCCAAAACATGGTTTTCGATCGCCCCCTTTATTAGATGCGATGTTTACACGCGTGGAATCTGGGTCAATTGGCGTGGCAGGATATTAGAGGAAAAGGTTTTAGACCTATCATCGTCATGATCAGTTGAATTTTTCTTCTTAAGTTAACCTACTTTAGTTTTAGGGGCAAAACGAGCACACAACTGGTCCACATGCCTGGTCGAAAGGCACATGGATTGTTTGTTAACTCTTAAAGTGCCATAGCGCTGCAAACACGCTATTGCTACGGTGCTTCATACACGCAAGCGCGCTATCGCTTGACTGCTTTGTTCAAGCAAGGGCGCTACCGTTCGAGTGCCAGAAGCGCGCTTGCTCGCATTCGTCATAGCAGTCATTGTTCATGCTTATTGCACTTGTACTTAATGCTTCGCACACGCTATTGTTCATCGCATCGCACACACCAGCTAATCGGCTTTGGATTACGCATGTTTGTTTACACCTTTCAGATTGAATTTTCTTGAGTAATTTAGTGTTTTGTATTTGATATACAGGATGTACCTTATCACTCCCTCATGCAAATAAAGGAATAAAAGACAGGATGTATATTGTGTACCCAATCGTTTCTAGTCAAGGCATAGCCTATTTGTGGGGTCCAAGGGGGGTATTTGTCACAAAATGCCAAATGGAAGTTACCATATAAACATACAACATTATGAATAAGATCTGAAAATAAAGAAGCATGTATGCAGTTCAACCGAATATAGCACAGAAATGACTTGAAAAGTACAGCTAAATGTTTATTATTAGTTTATAACAAAATAAGAAAGTAAGATCTCTGTACGAATGTGATATTATAATGAAGCTGATAAGATTTTCTACAACTTTTGTGTACACATTTTTCTGTAAAAGTGTATAAGTTTCAAAATATAGTGGTTCGAAAATGCCAACACAGAAAATGAAGCTCAACTAACGAGGACTCAAAATAAACTTGGCACAGGGCGGATTTGGGGCTGGCACAATGGGGATTAGCAGCGTGGCACTGGGCTCTATGCGTTGGGGCAGGCTAAGAGTTAACAACCATAGCAACCGTACCGACTTAATCTGCCATTCGTGTTCAATTTGTTCAAAATCTCAATCTGCTGTCCCCTTAAAACATGGTTGTCCTTCAAACGGATGATTCCATCATTACATTCCATGTCTCCCCTCGGTAGTCTCTTACCATTCATTCTCCCCCTCCCTCTGCTATATCTTCATCTCCCAATCTCTATTTTATCACTCTCTCTATTATGCCGCTCAATTTTTTCTCCCCTCTGTTTACTCCCACCTCTCTCTCTCTCTCTCTCTCTCTCTCTATCTCTCTCTCTCTCTCTCTCTCTCTCACTCTCTCTCTCTCTCTATGAGTTGTAATAAACCTGATGAACCTACAGTCAACCGAATAAAACGATTACAACATTAAGCCGTACTTGATACTTATTTTATACTGCAGCAAGAAATTGTATACGGTGATAGAAACCTTTTTGACACCCTGTGCAAACTATGACATGATTATAAACAAACCCTCCTGGTAAGAAAAAAAAAACGGCTTTTGGGTGGTGAGGTATACATCCTATTGGCAATTCCTGTCAACGGTTTGAATAAAGCGAAGTACATGGAGCCAACATCGCCCAAAAGTGCGTTTCTATCTGTGAGTCTGATTGGGCGCAGGGCATCGTAAATGTACCGAAATCCATCCGTAGGTTCAAGCAAATTTAGCGAGTATTACCGCTCCCTTTTAACCCCCACCCTCCTTTCTATTACCACGACGAGGAAATAGAACAGTTCACCCGCCTTTTGGAACTGATTAAATTTAACTTAAGTTAACAAAATCGTCAATACAATGCAATTTGTGGTTTGTGGAGACGAGTATGTTAAGTCAACGTCTGCGCGCGCATGCTCATAGCGATTTAAAATGGAGAATGCGTTGTGATTTATATTCCATTCATGTTTTTGTGTAATGTGAATAGAATAGAATAAGACTTAAGTTGCCTACTTTAGTCAATATTTGATTTTAGAGGAAGTTTGTTTTAATGTTTTAATGTAATCATTAATTTATTAACTCTCTCAATACCATTGACATGGGTATGTGAAGTGAGCCAATAGGGTTTTCCATAGCCCGGTTAAGTAAGCGTTAAGCAATCACAACAATAATAAATGTAAAAGAAATAATTATGTCTGTTGATTGGAAACCAGCAGCAATAGTAACACTACTACCAACACCAAACTAACACAAACTATGTGTACTAACATTAGCACTTACACCAACACCAACGTCAATAACTGTACAAGATCACCAACACTACACCAAAACCAGTGCTACAACACCACTTTCAATTTTTATCCTAACATTCTAACACCAGCACCAGCACGGACACCAACAACAACAACACAGACACTAACACGTGCAGTCGAAATCACTAGTTCTATTTGTTATTGGCTGTGTAAGAAGTATGTCATGTCGAAAGTTAATTTCATATCTTAATGCTTGAGTTACCCTTGTTATCTTATCGAGTTACGACATTTACAAGTGGCCTTAACTTTCTCATCAAAATTTGTCATTTTCCCCCTCAGGTCCGTCTCCAAGGATTAATCAAACTAGTTGGTTTGATTTATATGACCCATTTTAGTTTCAAGTATTGATGTGCCGATACGATCTCGTATTAAGTAACCCACCTCACCTTCTTTCCTACTCTTGGTTCTAGACGCAATTTATCAGCCCGAATTATTTAAGGAACTCAGGGCAACGATTCGAGTGATGGCGCGATTGCCGAAAAATTCTCGAAGGAAACTCACGGATAAAAACTGACGGACGAATAGTCAAATCATAGTTGGGATAAGAGAGCAAGGTACTAATGCTTTAAACTGATAATACATGTACCATGTAAATTCCCCAAATTCATTTTATCGACGCTTTGGTCCTAATTGTGCAGAAAGGGTTGGGACTGCCTCGTACTCAGATATCATGACATGGCTCTGGGTTCTGGCCCGTCTGACTTTAATATAGGTTCAAGGCCTTTTGTCGGATGGCCCGGTGTGATTAGGATCCGCTTTGTTTCCACCCCTAAAGGGCGGGAGCCCCTCGGGGTAGAATTCTAGGAGCGCATAGTAGGATATGCGGTGGGTCGGTCGCCATACCAGAAGAGCACTTTGTTGTAATCAGTAAGGGAAATCAATAAAGTGCGATTTGGCCAGAAGTCACGACACGTGAACGCCTAGCGACCATCGCATTACTTCCCCCCCCCCTTCTACCTCTAAGTACAACAAACAACCACTGTGTAACCTTTTATTTTTTCTTTCTTTTCCTTTTGGTTTTTATTTCTCCTTTGGTTTTCTTTATTGATTGATTGATTGGTTTTTTTTATTTAAAAAAAAATGATAGACGATCGCTGCGTCCAATCAGAGCGGCTATTTCTTACGTGGGCGCGATGTCGGTCGCTTAACGGCTCCTCTTTTAAATTTTGAGGGAGATCTGACCAAACTGCCTAAACGTATGTTCTGCTCGGCGATCGCACGACCATACCAGTCGTTGCGCTGAGTTCTGTCGCGCGCTGTGTACACGAATTCGGCCTGATAAAATGCGTCTTGAACGTAGACTTCTTCTTACACCTCTTCCTTCTCTCCTTCCCATTTCAATCCTCGTTTATTTCTCCTCCCCCTCTCTTTTCTCTCTCTTCACACTCCTTCGGGTATCATTTCTTTGTCACCATCTTTATAGTCGTTGTTTTGTTTACATTTTGCATTTCCCTATCAACGACTCTCCGCTACTTTTGCTTCTTTTGAACTTATTTATACACAAACAACACACACAAAGAAACACACATGTATGTAAAAACGTACAATATCCACTTACCCCTCCTCGCCCCACCCCACCCCATCCCACTCCACCGCTTCTCAACCCCAACTCCCTAGCCCCCCACCCCACCCCCAATGTCCATTCCGCTCCGGAATCTTGTGCCGACGACATAAGTATATGGTATATAGTAAGTGTGGCGACGGGCGCGGAGCGCAGAGAGTGATGCATTTTCACGGATACGCTTCCCTTGGCTCCCCGGCGCCATCCCCGGCTCTCCCCGCCTGATGAATCGCAGAATTATCAAGCTCTCCCCTCTCCCAATCAAAAGCAGCCTCCATTCACAAAAATAAAATAAAATGAAAATAAGTAGAGGGCAAGGCTTACAAAAAACAAACAAGGCCTCTATTAAACCCTGCCGTGCTGTGCCGGTGCCCTGGTAGGAGTGCAGATGGATTTACAAGAAATAACCTTTCGTTAGATACATGAACAAATGCATTAATATCGTGTCTGATGCCAATTCCGTGATACTTTAAACCCCTCCCGTATATTTCGTGGCCGAGTCATATCTGTAAGGCTACATCGTGTCTCGGACGAAACATAAATATATTTGCATCTACCGAGAAATTACACGCAAATGGGTAAACGTAAGCTTATTCATTTGGCGGGAAACGCTCACAATTTGAATTGATAGATGCTGGTGATGTGTCACGTGAAATAGGGTGGGTGGAGATGAAGAGAGAGAGAGAGAGAGAGAGAGAGAGAGAGAGAGAGCAGGGAAGAGAGAGAATTATGTTTTGGTACATCTGTTTCGGAACAGAATATGTTTGATCAATCAGCCTGCGCGGGAAGACTCTAAGTGGTAGCCGGTAAGCCCGGTAGTTTTGGGCTTAAAGTCGGAGAGATGGAAAGGCAGAACACGTCAACATTAAAGCTAGACAGGAGAGAGAGAGAGAGAGAAAAAAAAAAGAGTGAAGAAAAAGAATCACTCTCGGAAAGATGCTGAGAGTTATGAATTGATATCTCAAGTGAGGAAGAAAATCATATGTAAATGGATGTTTTACAAATGGGATGCTGGCCGCGTGGCTAGGTTGGCGGGTTATGTGTAAGGCTTCGGCCAGACCGGATGCCGGCAATAACGACGCGGGGGGTCTGGAATTGGGGATATAACAGATATCGTGTCGGGCCATTAACGTGCGACGGGCCAATCACGGAGGATTGAGAAGATCTACGGTTCAATCTTCAAGATAAACGTGTGGATACAGAGATGCTATCAAACAAGGAGGCAGATGGGAGATGAGAGGAGAAGGCTGTAATGGAATTGTTTGTATTACAACTAATTCCAACCCTCCCCCTTTCCTCTCTCCCCCCTCCCTGTATATATGTGTATATGTATATCTGTTTGTATGTGCGCGTGTGTGTGTATGTGTGTGTGTGTGTGTGTGTGTGTGTGTGTGTGTGTGTGTGTGTGGACTTACATGTTTTGTGTGGAGGTGGATTTATATGTTCGGGGGGGGGGGGGGTATCAGAAAAGATTTCATTCTTATGTATTATGGAATTGCTTTATTATCATTTCTATTATACATATCTATTAGTATTATGATTATTATTCTATTTAATAGGAATATAATTTATAAGATGCATATTCAGGTAGAATATGGCACATATATATTGTGTTTATATACAAGTGGTATATCATACTTTATTGTGTTTATTGAATCAATAGAAATATTACCTTTATGGATTTGTAATTCTGTTATAAAGTGAAATTGTTTATTTCATTATGTGAATGAAATCAAATAAAGAATATGGAAAAAAAGTCTTTGTGTGTGTTTGTGTGTGTATGTATGTGTGTGTATGTTTGCGTGTGTATATATATATATATATATATATGTGTGTGTGTGTGTGTGTGTGTGTGTGTGTGTGTATGTCTAAGTACCTTCCCTCTCACCCATTGTTTTTCGCAATTTTGGTTTCCTTTTTCTTTTTCATATTACCGGTTTCAACGATTTTACCGTCCTGTCGTGTTTTTTTTTTAAGTCCAGTACCTTCTCTATACATGACATCTATTTCATTCAAAATAAATTTTGACATAATTTTACTCCCCCTTCTCAGAAATATGATTAACCACTGTGCTTTGTGGGTTCAATATGTTACGTGCGACCCTTTAGAATTGAATTAGAAATAATTCCCTCATACAATCATATGTCAGAGGTAAAGTAAGAGAGTGGGATATATACATGTATAAAACAAATATATATGTTTATTATCATACACACACACACACACACACACACACATATATATATACCTAGAGAGAGAGAGAGAGAGAGAGAGAGAGGGGGAAAGAGAGAACAAAAGAGAAAGAACAAGAGCGAGCGGGCGGGCGGGGAGGGGTGGGGGTGGGGGCAGAGAGTATTAGTTTAGGGGCTATAGAGAGAAGATACATATAAAACATATAAAGATATATATATAGAGATAAGAATTATGATTTTGCTTGTATATATCTAGTAATGACAGACCATGAGGCGGTAGAAATGAGAGAAAGAAAGAGATAGAGAAAGAGAAAGATACTGGTGGGGCTAACGTGGTTAATGGTGAGAGAGACACTTAATAATGTGAAGGATGCGGAGTGAGGATAAAATGAAAAGCGGACCACTCTGAAAAGGGCTCGAGAGGAGGACGAAAAGCCAGTGTTATTTTAGAGACCCATGGCTCTTTTCAAGGTAACATCCTATTCAGCCGATGACAGAAGCGCCCGGAGATAAGACAACGCGCTCATTACATCTCGAAGCTATCTCTCACATCTTTCTTTGGACGATTGTGCGGATAGCTTCCTTTTTCGCCATCTGATCTCCCGCCTATTCTCTCGTCCTTTCATCGGCAGCCACATAGCATGAATGGGCTTGTTCTGAAAGACGAGGGCTGGATTCGCTTGATGCCTTTGACGCGTCTCTATTCATTCTGAGTGTCACTGTCGTGTTTTTCTGTTTGTAATTGGCGGCCGATGCATTCATCCCTTCCCCATTCAGGTTCGGCGGAAATTGTTATTTCAAGACTCGCTTTAGAAAATGTGATTTTTTTTCTGTTCGTTCTCTCACTTTCTCTTGCTCTTAAAGGATAAGTCAGCCCGGGTTTCCTATTCGATAGACCGACAGATGATCTAATGTGAGATAGACGGGTGACAGGTTGAAGATAAAGAGAGACAATACGAATGTAGAAAAGGGACAATTATACCGTCAGATTGGACGTGTTCTGGCGACTTCTCAGGGTTCCTGATTTGTGTCTCAGAAAGGGATGCAGAAAATGCATGCAGCTTGCCGATGTTTTCCCGCATATGGATAATATGTTTTTTTAGTGACTCGCGTTCACAATCTGTCATCTAGTTTTTGCTGTTCTTTTCTCTGAATAGAGTTCAAAGATGTCACCTTTCCCTCACACACATACTTCCACACATACTTGCTTTAGCTTGTTTTCATTCATCAAAGAAATATTACATCAAGATGAAATAAAGGCACATCTTACTATCAACCTAAATCAAATACAAATTGAACATGTTTATAATGATTTGCATTCACTACTTACATCTCTTGTATCAGGTTTAAGATGTAGGCCTACCTTTAGAAAATCAAACGAAAATGGTCAACCTTTCAGGGAATCCTTTCTTTCTTCAAAACATACTTCAACCCTATCCACCCGTCCCAAACCCACACACTCACACACACTCACACACACACACACACACACACACACATTCCTTATTTACACACACACATAAACACACACACATACACACATACACACACACATACACACACACACACAAACACATTTTTTCCTGTTTTTATTGTGATTTCATTCATATAAGATAACATGTCATTATTTTTTTTTTACAAAGGTGAACTTTTTCTTACAAACTACAATTCTAATAAACCTTTATAGATACGCAATTTGAAAACAAACAAAAAGTTAACCGTTACATATAATTATGCAATGAATGAAACCAAATTAAACCCCATTAAGAAACCTACCCCCACGTACTTCACCCCCCCCCCCCACACACACACATACACACACACCCATTTAATCATGCATACACACTCACTCACTCATTCACGTACAAAACGTTCATTGGTAACTTACACACATTCCAAAGGAGATTATTTTAAAGCATTTTTTTCTTTAGTACATCACAAAAGAAAATGGAAATAAAAAGGAATTCAAGGGGAAATTTTGAGAGAATCAAATGATTAAGAAAGAATCACATACACACATACACACACACACACTATACATAGAATCACCACCCATAGATGCATACACACAAAAACACACACACAATCGCCATTTCTCTTTGTCTTTCTCTTTCTGTCTGTCTGTCTGTCTCTCTATCTGTTTCTATGTCTATTTCTCTCTCTCTCTCTCTCTCTCTCTCTCTCTCTCTCTCTTTTCATATCGATTATCCACTCACCCCCCCCCCCCCCTCCATCACCACTATTACCCTCTTCTCATCCTCACTCAGTATTTTGAGACATTTACTTTCACGTTTCTTCAATAACTCATTGAATAGCATGATTATTCAAATTTCCTTGGGCATATCTTGCCATATAATAATGGTTTTATCATCTAACAAAAGACGACCAAATTTGATGATCATTTATTTGAAAAAAAAACTGAACAGCATAAGCAAAACAAAATACCGTGCAACACACATGACATACAGAATGGGAAATGGTTAAGTAAATCCAAGGGCCTTTACTTTCAAGGGTTGACAAACCATGCCCCACCACTACCATCACCCTATACCTCCAACCTTACCTCATACCCCACCCCACCCCCGCCCACCTCACACCCCAAACCTACCTCAATATGCGAGAACACTTTTGTTAGTTTGAAATCGTAAGGATTGTCCAATCATGGTACCCAACCTCCAACATTCAATTTACCCCACACACTAAGAAATAAAGGTGCAGTTTAAGGTTCAATTTTGCGTTTAGCACCCCAATCTCGACAAGGGTTGAATATTCCACATCTGCGTTTATATCATGTATGTTGAATCATGTGAGATCATATCAAATAAATGATATTGAGTTTCCAAAAGTTTTTGTTTTTGTGTTCCACATTCTGACGTCCATAAAACGATTTCGCAAAACGTCCAAAAAGCCTAAGTTTTCAACGTTTATTAAAGCGCTTTTTTTGTTACCTGTGTATGGGGTTCAGAAATAAACCCTGGAAGGTTTAATTATGCACCCTGAAGGGTTGAGTTTCGTGGAAAATGAACCCCTCAAAGTTGCAGAAATATACATGTAAGGGTGCAAATTTGAACCGTATGGATGTTGAATTGAACCCCGACTACTTTTAAATTGAATCCCTAGGGGTGAAGTTTTGAACCCGCAGGCTGCAAAAATGAACCCCATTAGAGGGTTCAAAATTGTATCTTTGACTAGGGTGCAAATTTTGAACGCCATTGGGGTGCTGCTATTGTATCACGCCTGGAGGTTCAATTTTGAACCCCAATTTCTTAGTGCGCATGATCAAAATTAACAAGGACGTTTGAAGATTTAGAAAACATCATACTGATGTTGACTACAATTCGTTGAAGAGCAGGCAGGAAAACGATTAAGAAAGTATAATGGAGAATAACCAAAATAGATGTTCACAACTAATCATTTTTTGGTTTGAAACATACAGATATAAAAATCACACAAAAAGTAATAACATGTAATGCATGATAATCAAATATAGCGAGCCATTTCATCTTGCTCCGACACTTGATATTTGTTTAGACAAATGATTGTGCAAGATAATGAAACATTTGATTTACGACGCATGATCCTCGACACACTTTCGTCTGACAAGACCCGCTTATGTTATATCAATATTGCCGAGAGAGCCCTATCATTTATAACATTCCCATTAAAAAAATACATTGCTTTACTGCAGATTGTATATGTACGAGTCCTTCTTTGTGCGCGGGGGATAGGGAAGAGAATAATTATGACATCTGAAATTGCAGCCAATGGCCACAATTTGTTAGGCAGCTAATCGAGGCAAAGGGACGGGATTAAGTGTCGAAGATGGATTAGCTTTGATCGAAGCACGGGATTAGATTTCGTTCGACAGCACGCGACAAATATTGGACGCGCGGCGACTTTTCACTCGCCTGCAAATAGCCGGAGAGCCACTGCACTAGTTTTGATTCCAGACCGTGGAGTGTATTTTGCTTGTGATCCATGCAGTGCGATCACAATTTTGTCTGGACACATAGACTCAGAATCCTGTATTCGTTCATCCGGTGGAAATGGATATGGAATTATTGCTAGTCTATTTGTCGAGACTTAGTGTCGATTGCATTGTAGTAAAAAAAAAAATCAGCCCCAAGTCTGGAGCCTAGGCCACTACTCTATCTCCCGGGGTGCATTCACACAGGCCCAACAAACCGATTTAGAATCATTATTGCAAATAAATTGAAAGAAGGCTAGAGGCGAGTATGATAGTGATCACCATGGTTACAGACCATTCAAAACTGTGTGAGATGCAATTTGTTATTGGATTTAGAGATCAGTTTTTGTAAATTCTAGTTTGCCTTTTACAGTTTTAGAAGGAAAGAAATCGGAGGTAGAATCGCATGCAATCGTGATCACAAGCAATGTAAACCCTATATGTGTCAGAGAAATTGCTGCTCCATGGATATTGTGTATAACTGGTGTAAAAAAAATGAATCAATGCCGCATAAAGAGTTGATGTGCCCTTTGTTCAAGACTTGTTGTCATATTTTCAAACATATATTGCACACACACATGTACACACACACACGCACACACATACACCCACACACACATACAGAGACATACACACACACACACACGCACACACACACACACACACACACACACATACACACACATATATATATTGGTGATTTCTGTATCATCTGTACACGTAATTTGAGTTGTGAGTACATTGTGAATGTTCTCGCATGATTATATGATGAAATTGCTGTGTGCTTACCCTTATGGAACATGTGGAAAGAACACAGTGTTGTTACACTGTGATAATACTGTGAACACACTGTGATTGTTCCATAAGGGTAAGGCTATGAAGGATGCCAAGGCTATCAACATCTACGTAAATAGAAACCATTGTTGCGTGACACAGGGTGATGTATTATATCATTGTCCTTGTTATCCCATTGTACTCATTGCCATCCTAACCATTATCTGTTTTTGGTAATCAATGTCATTACAATATTACCTATCTGATAATTACGTTTCATAAGCTTTGACAGTATTTTCATAAATATCGTCAATATTTACAATGTTGGTGGTGTGTTTTGAATTTGTTTTCAGAACGTTTAATGAGGGAGGCGCCATAATGTTAATGAAAATTCCCAGCGTATATGTAAAACAAAAATACAGAAGCAATTTTAACGGAAGCATATACACCCACGCCTGCTAGAAAATATTTGGTCAGCTACACTTACAGAAGTTGGTTATCAGACAATGTGTGTTTGCCTCACTCTCGTTTTAACTCACTCAATTTGATACGAGAATTGAACATACTTAGCCTGGGGGAACCGTTTGAACCTCGGACCAAAGTACACGCATGCTACATATTTGAATTTAAGATCGGAGGGGTAGAAAATCCTGATTTATTTTAAAGATTTGTTTTCTGTTTTTGAATGTATTTATTCCGGCTGGGTTTTCGACTGAATCATGTCGCGGCCGTGCATAATTGATGGCGAGATTTCAGCGCTCTTAATGCGGCGTGGAGCGAGTGCCAATTTGTCTCGATTTGCCGAAAATCCTGTGAAATTGTTCGCCGCTTGTTCTGTTCCTTTTGTGATCTTTAAAACACACGGGATCATGTACCCGCACGGGCAAACACGACAATTAGAGTTTAAAATGCACGTGGGATTTAAAAGAACTCCCTTTTGACTGTTTTATCTCCGGAAATAAATCAAATCAAGAAAACGGTTGTATTTGTGTTTATCTGGAAGGGAGAGCATTTATCTTAAAGATGCGCAGAATACTAAATGTCGGTGTTCATTAGCAAGATCGGGGGGAGATCTTGTCGGATGGGAAACCCTGAACCTGAGCAGAGTGAGCAAAAAGTTGAGCAGCAGTGATTACATTGGGAGAGAAGGTGGCTGCACTCCTTCTAACAGGCCGGGGGGGGGGGGGGGGGGTGAGGATGGGGTGCGAGAGGATGGTGTGGGTGGGATGAGGTAGTGGTGGGGTGGTGGTGGTGGTGGTAGTAGGGGTGAGGTACTATGTCTTGGCAACCCTTACCAATCCAAACTCTAAAAAGTGGTCGCACATAAACGTTTTCGAGCATTATTTAGGTAGGGTTAGGTGCGAGGTGAGGTCGGGTGGGAGGTAGGGTGGGATGGGGTGGAGGTGGGGTGACGGTAGGGGTGGGTTGCTATGTTTTGGCAAACCGATTTCAAACTCATAAAAGTGTTCATGCATATTGAGCATGTTGAGTTGGGGCAAGGGTGTAAGGTGGGGTTGGGGTGTGAAATAGTGTGGGGTGTGAGGTGGGGTGAATGGGTGGGATGGGGTGGAGTTATGGTGTAGGGTGAGGGTGGATTAAAGGTAGGGGTGGGGTACCACGTTTGGGTAACCGTTACGATTCAAAACTCACAAAAGAATTCGCACACATTGAGATTGAGTTGGAGTGAAGGTGTGCACCATGGCATGTAAACACGAGTGAGCTGCATTTTTCGATGTTAAGTTTACACATTCACGTTCCCTTCATATTCACAAACGTATCTTCCCTTATTTCAGACACACATGTACCACGGCAGCAAGTAAGGTTGACTCTACAAGACTGACACATGTCATATCTAAACTATAAGCATGGTATATGTATGCATGATCCGTGGTCGCTGAACAAGCTGAAGTTGCCGTTCATATACTTTGGATGTAGCAGGTGCCATTTAAGCTTTCATCTGAACAATAACATATCCAAGTACATTTTTATAATTTACTCTAGCAACATGAAGGGTAACTGAAAAGCTAAAGTTGTCATAACATAAGACAAGCCTATTTTATCTAACCCAATTCTGACACCATTGTACTAGTTTACAGATGACAAACATCATGAAAATGTTGAATAAAAGTGGCATCAACACTATTCAATACATTTGATACAATACGGAATTCAACTGTTAATGAAACTATAACTGCTGTGACTTTTTAAGGATTTTAATGAATACGTTTTAAGAAATAATCTAGGTGTCATGCGGAATGAAATGCGACTGTTTCTTTAATGCATTTGCAGTTTGATTCTAAGTTTCATAACTATAACTGCAGCCAAAGTGGCAAAACAAATATTACATCTCGCTCTCTTTGGAAGAAACATGGTAACGCAAATCATGATTTAAATATACCTTCCTTGATCCTTGTTGAAAGTATATTAAGTACTGGCCATGCTATATTTAGGTCCATAAGAGTACGGAACGGACAGTTTGTCTATTTGCGGTTTAATTATTGTTTTCTTTGCTAACCTAAAACATGTCAGCCGCAACTCTTTGATCTAAATGTGCGAGATGATGAGAACGGAACATCTCAACTTAATCTTAAAAATGTCGGCTATGATTGATCAATTAGTTTTAATGTATGTGCTCAAGGAGTCCTCACTTCTCACCCACCATTACAGTAAATTAAAATCGCGACACAACACAAAGACTCTATGATTATCATTATGCATCGATATGGCGAGTGGTACTTACACGTGTTTGCCCTTTGTTTTTATCTCGAGCGAACGTGTTCTAAATCATTTAATTCGTTTGTTGAAGAACAATGACTTCGCTGATTGGAGGCTTATAAAGCGGTAGAGAGTTACTTGGAACAATACCTCTGCGCCGAATCAACAGAAAGAGATCAATTTTGAATCACTCGTATTTTTTTAAAGTAAAGTCGGTAACAACGAACACAATTGGCCGCAATTAGCGGTGATATGAAGTGTTAGGATTGAGGGCGAGGGAATTGGAGAGAGTACGAGACAGAGAACGTGAGGGAGAGAGAGAGAGAGAGAGAGAGAGAGAGAGGGGGGGGGGTGGTGGGATATATAGACATAGAAGAAGAGGGAAAGCGATATAAATAAAGATTGAGATATAAAGATATAAAGATATAAAGGGTTATGAGAGATTATGAGAGAGATAAAGAGAGAGAGAAAGAGGAAGAGGAAAGGTGCGAACGAGGAACAGAGAAATATAAAGACATATAAATATATATATATATATATATATATATAAAAGAAGAATAAAGGTTTATATATATATATATATATATATATATATATATAGAGAGAGAGAGAGAGAGAGAGAGAGAGAGAGAGAGAGAGAGAGAGAACAAGAGAGAGAGGTGGAAGGGATGGGAGTCTAAGAACGAACACAAAAGACTGACTCTTTTTGTTTAAAGAAGAGTCTTTGCTGTGTCCCTATTCTAGCATTAGTCCACCGCTATATTTGCCCGGCAAACAGAGCCAGGCGCCCGCTATTTATCCCACCACTCATTCCTCCCCGCCTACTGAAAGACGCTGGTTCAACTTACGGGATTTTAAGTACCGTGTGAGAAAAGAGATAAAGGACTCTAATTACATAATTAGACAATTGGGAGGCTTTATGTGGGAGGGAGATGGGTGGGAACTATTTCGAAAGATATGGCGAAACGATGATAATAGCATACAATGCAACGTGTTAAGAGTACGGTGGGGGAGGGTGGGGGGGGGGGGGGGGGGAGGGGAGAGAAAATGAGCCGGGGTGTGCGTTTGATAGAGGACATTATACAGAAGATGAGCTGTCGCTCAAGCTGTGCTTTGAATGTTTTAAAATCACCGCAAGCATGCCACGTCACGGTCCTACTTGTTATTCAAATACATCTTAGCGATACTTTACAATCAGGGACTTGGTGTTAGTAGAATTAGAAGCTGGTCTTTAAGGGGAACATTGACAAATATGGCAAGGAAAATTCATATATATTATGTACTCTTGAGTATTCAATAGGGAAAATGATGGAAAGTGCTATTATTGTAAAGATATCAAACATTAATGTTATATTTGTATCAATCAGAGTTTAGTGTGATAAGTTCATCGGGCTTACGAGTATTCAATATGAAAAATGATGGAATTATGTGTGCATATGTAATGACATTTAACATATCATAGCATTCTATCATATTGATATTAATGTGTATAGTAATACGCTCATTGTGTTTAGCATACATACCGTCGTGTATTCAATATGAACAATTATGAAAATGTGTGTGCATTACAATTATATCAAACATACAAATGTAGTACTTGGGAAGAAGCATTTTATAATATCAACATTCATATGTATAGTTATGGGTTCGTCGGGCTTAGTATACCTATTGCAAAAAATATTCAATATGAAAAAATGATAGAACATAATGTGCATCGTAATGATAATAGTAATATTGAAGCATTCTTTAAATGCTGACATTTAGGTGTATATTTTGTCCTTGCGTTTAGTATATATACTTTTGAGTAATCATTATGAAACAATTATGAAAATATGTGAGTATTGAAAGGGTATTAAGCATATCAAAACAAAACATCATATTGATATTGACGTGGATAGTAAGCAAATAATCAACGTTGGTGAAGGTGATGGGACGAACTATCACTTCCAAGGCGATCTGGATATAGCTATCTTTCTGAAGCGCACCTGAGGAAAGATAGCGTATACATTGAGATCGCCGAGGTGATAGTGATAGCTCGTCTCATTGCCTGAAACTAAAAGTTGATTATTTGCTTTATATTCCACATCTGAAACCAACTACATATACCAAAAAATGACAATTTGACGTACAAAAGTAATGTTTACTTCTCCAGCTAACCCCAAGCCGCTGCCTTGGGGAACACGCGTATAGGACGCGCGTTAGGACGCGCGTTAGGACGCGTTAGTAGGAGCTACTGTTAGTCAATTGATAGTCCAAAGTGTAACGCACTTTTATTTCGCGCGTACTTAAAATATTGATCACGCGTTAGGACTGTGAAGAGTGAAGAGATCAGCGAAACCAAAAAGTTCTTTCACCTACAGTGTAACGAACTTTTCTTCTCAGGTGATCAGATGGGCAAAACTACGCTTTATCACGTTATCAACTCTTGACTAATCATATAGCAACATTCTTAGTATGTGGAATATAATAATAATTATATATAGATATATAGGATTGATTCTAAGGAAACACTCGCACCGGATGAGCCTTGAAATACTGGTTTGCGTCCAGCGGTCGTTATATTCTCATAATCATATCATTCCTCCGCTTGAAACGACGTCCAGCTATGTCGGCGAGCCCAGTCTTCCAACTTCACTTTCCTCCTAAACTCTCAGTACTTCGTGTTTGGAGGTTAATTGTCAATTTATCAAATCAATAATGACCCAAGCGCTTGGTGGAGGAGAGTGTTTTCGTCTTGGCGTGTGGGTATCCTTGTCATAACTTATTTCTCGCGTAAACAAATCTCTCCGTCTTTTTAATGTCGCCCCGCTTTAAGATGCCTGCACAAGGAGGCTGTTAAGACGTTGCCGATTTCTTTGAATTTAAAGAGCCACCAAACCCTAGATCTAAATTGTCATGCGGATTATGTACAGAACTTACTTGAAATGCGATACATATCATCACTGACGTATTCTTGATTTATAGCTTGCTTGCAATGACGATGATCAATTTATATCATCTGTTTAGAAGTCATATTAAAGAACAGAAGGAAATGATTCCTTATTAAAATGTACTTTTGTCTCTCACATATCAAATACACACATAATGACTTGAAACGTCACACAGATACTTACAACAAAATCATGTCACACACACAAATACGTATTTATTACAGATAATGCTACAAGCTTAACCATTTTCCCCTAGAACTCAGAAGATATTTATAAAACCATGCAACCTATATCGATGGGTCTTTAAAAAAAACTTGCTCGTTGTCGGAGAGACTTGAAAGGAATCAGCAAGCAATATAAACATTCGCTCTGAAAAGAAATCATTATTGGAGCTACTTTTCCTTGAGTACGTTTTATGGCCGAATTATCGCCAAGTCTGTCTTTTCGGTCGCCGATCTTCGGCCCGGCAATCTGAGCCTTCAAGGAACTCGAATTACGGTCACATGCTACAAGCTATAGTTACGAGCACATTGCTATGCGCGCTGAACATACTCAATGGTGCCTGCGGTAGCATACTGGGATTTCATCTCTTACGCCAATGCATGATGGGGAATGAGGAAAATGACGTCATAGTCAGGTAAGGCATGTTTGATATGAAATCAAAGAGGTATCGCATTATTTCATTACTTCGGAAGAATATATTTTGGAATATTGAAAGTGAATGTCATTTCTAACCCTTGTGATATTTGATGTCACGTGATAATGCACACATAGATCATATGACACGAACAATGTGTTACTGTTAGCCATAAGGGGTATAATTTCATTAAATAGAGTTTCAACGGTTAGTATCACGAATTGGTTCTAGTTTGAGACTTGTATTCGTTGTCGTTGTATGGATATCATGGATATTGCAAGACACAGACTTTTCAAAGTTAACGTTGATGTTTCTTTCTCTTGATTTAGTTCCTGGTCTTTTTGTGGCTATTCTTGTTGATGTCATAACTTTGCGCTGTTCTTCTTCCTCCTCCTCCTCTTCTTCTTCTTCTTCTTCTTCTTCTTCTTCTTCTTCTTCTTCTTCTTCTTCTTCTCCGTCTTATTTGAATTGCGGTTCTTTTTCCTCGTCTTCTACTTCTCCTTTTGTTTGTTCGTGGTCTTAACTTTCTCTTTGATCTATAGCTTAAGCGCCTTTTCTCACCCTGAGTTAAGGACTCCTCCCTTTCTTCATTTTTCTCAATCTTATTTTGTACTACTTCTTTATGAATCAATCACTGTACATATCCTGCTCCCTATGCCCGCCCGATCAAAGAACAACGATAACTCGCCCAGCAATGTCAGCTATTAAATATTTCGGAAACTGCGTCGAATGTAGCCCTACAGAAAGAGAAAACATGGCGGATGGTTGGAACATTTCCGTGTTGGACATTGCCCAAAGCAGCTCTCACTCCGGAATGAAGGTCTAGGTTACAATTTTCTCTTAAATAGGTGATTTATTGTTGGCCCAGAAACCCAGATTTTATGACACAATATCGGAATCATGCTACGGGCCCAATTAACTCTCGTGATAGAACAAGACGGTTTGAGTTACGCTTATTTCCGAGTGCGCGTCATGTACTAAACAGAGTGGGATATGAAGAATATGGGTAAAGGGGTGGAAGGACTGTAGGAGAAGTCCTACTCCCTAGTTGTGATGCTAAATTCGAGTTCCTAGAATTAGGAGAAATAGTTTTATTCCTAACTCAGGCAAACTCTTGTTCGTGTTAACCCTCTTCCCTCCTGACAAGACGGGGAATTGTGATTTTTATTGAAACTGGCTTTCCTATGATTTTTTGATGCGTAGTGTATAGCGTGAGCATCAGAAACACTTTACAATCAAACACATGTCCCGCTGGAGGCTGGCGAATTGTTTGAGCTGACTCGGAGACAGAAGAGATGAAGACAGATAAAGAGAGTGAGAGAGAAATAGAGAGAAATAGAGAGAAATGGAGGGGGGTAGGTGGTAGAGAGAGAGAGGGGGTAGAGAGGCGGAGAGGGGGGGGGGAGGGTGTAAAGAGAGAGAGAGAGAGAGAGAGAGAGAGGGGGGGGGGGCTGTTGGTAGAGAGGGGGTAGGGCAAATGAGAATGAGAGAGTGAGAGAGAGAGAGAGAGAGAGAGAGAGAGAGAGAGAGGTGGTGAACGAAAGTATGAACATTAATAGAAGAGGAATAAGCAAAAAAGAGGAGACACAGCAGTAGAGAGACGAAGTGGATGAAGAAACAGATGTAGAAGAAGAAGTTTCGGAGGAGGAGGGGTATGGGGAAGAGAAAGTGGAAGTGCAGTTCAGCTAGGAAACTAATATCTATCCAGTTGGGAAACTAGTATGTTATATAAACAATCATCTGTATTTTTTGTATTTTTCTTTTATCTGCGCTCCATGAGCTCTGCATTGTATAACCCTTTCTATGCCACACATAGTGTTTTGCCACACATATTATGCATATTATCACGAAATATTAATGCAAACATAGATCGATGGAGCATACTGGGTTAACCCTCTCAGTAACATGGTCAATGGGCTTTTCATGGCTTGGTTCTGAGAGGGTTAAGCCATAGACCTACGTGTGGGGGATGATTGGATCACGATGGTCAGTCGGACTAAATGGTCACTTCTGGCCAGACTTCAGGCTGGACTTGTCAGTCTGGTCCGGAGAGACACGTCCGGCGTGAGCCTCATCTAATCGCAATCGGAAGCGTCAATTTGTCGTTGGAAATCATCGATAGCCGCAGACGAGCTGGGACGCGGCAAGGTATCCAGAAGCGAAAGAGAGAGAGAGAGAGAGAGGGAGAGAGAGAGAGAGAGAGAGAGAGGCATCACTTGTCTGTTTGCAGACTCTGTCGTTTTGCTCCTCTCTATTCTTTCAATAGGGCCCATGTTTCAATATTCCCTCTTTCTTTATTTCTTCCTTTCAAGACATTTCTCTCGTAACGTGTTTGCTTCTCTCCTCTCCTCTGTTTCCATGGTTTCAGTTGCTTTTGGCATTGCTCTTTTTACCTTTCTTACGCTTCTCCTGCAGTTTTTGATGTTTTACATTATAACATATCTCTTGTATTTATTTTCCCCCTCTCCACCATTTGCCCCACTCTCACCATCTCACTCTCTCTCTCTCTCTCTCTCTCTCTCTCTCTCTCTCTCTCTCTCCCTCTCTCTCTCTCTCTCTCTCACTCTCTCTCTCTCTCTCTTTCTCTCTCTCTCTCTCTCTCTCTCTCTTGTAATGTTAATATGATAGAGAGAGAAAGAGGGGGAGACTGTTTTTTCATATCTCCTCCATATTCATTTCTCCCAATCGATGCCAGCTCCCAATACGAGTAAACATCTTCTTGTCAGTATAATCCTCAGCAAAATCATCTTCTTGTCAGTATAATCTTCAACAAAATAATCTTCTTGTCAGTATAATCTTTGGCAAAATGGGAGTATTGATACATCTCCACCAAGCCGCTGCCGTGCCGGAAACACCAACCAACCAACTCGTGCACGCCCGACGCGCATCCATTGCCATTCCTTGTGATCAAAAATACATGAAGAGAACTTTCAACCCCCCGAAAATAACAGTAATTAATTTGTCGATACACGTGCAGAAACAGGACGCGCGACAAACACAATGTTGTAACACCAGCCCCTGATAGAACAACATAACAAAATAGTTCAGGGATGAGCGTAAGAGCGTAAACTGCTGCGTCACATTTCGTCACCCTTCGTTTGACGAAGACCAGACGATGGGTGAATTAGCACCGAGTGCTCGAACACGTTAGCCCTCATTAAAACCGCAGCATTGGGCGATTATTACAAGCACGACTAATTATAACACGCGGAGGGTGTAGGGATAAGAATGGACCGTGGGTAGATGTGTGCGTTATATCACGCCGGAGACAGACCTACTCAGAACCAGGAGAGCAAAAATAAAAGTCTTGTGGTAAAGATTCAACAAGACACATTTCTAAGACCCTTATTCTGTTAACACTTTACAGTAAATTGGTCAAAAATGCAATAACGGGTGACATAGTTCAACCTTGAATGAAGAATGTTTGCCAAACAGATACATGTATGTATCTCCCTGGCAGTGACGACACCATTCTGAAGAAGAGGTAATTTTAATAACATTTTCATACAAAACAAATCACTAGGCATTTCAGAAACTCTTACAAAAATTTGATGAATTGCAGAATGTTTTAATTTTAGTTGTTGAGTTTTTTTGGAGGGGGTTCATTCACGCATGTAAAAAGTGCAAAATGATGACGATGAGACAAACTACATGTACAGCAAAACGTTTAAAATCACAAGTCTCCTTTCATCATGTTCGTGTAGTTAAAGGGGAAGTTCACCCTGAAATTATTTTGGTTTCAATAAAACGAGGCAAATGAAAGAAACATATGAGTGAAGGTTTGACGAAAATCGGTCAAAGGAAAAGAAAGTTATTTGATTTTAAAATTTTGATTTTGTGACGTCACATGCGAGGTGCTCTCCCATATGTTGTGTACAATTTTTTTCGAAAATGTGCATTTTCTCACAAAGATATGCATCCTTTTACTCGTGCGTTTGATACATTATCAGAAATACGTTTTTACACACATACCTGTACGAAAAAAAAATCATTCCGTTGTCAAAAACAGGGAAAAAAGCAATTTATCGACTTATTTTGTACACAACATATGGGAGAGCACCTCGCACGTGACGTCACAAAATCAAAACTTTAAAATCAAATAACTTTCTTTTCCTTTGACCGATTTTCGTCAAACCTTCACTCATATGTTTCTTTCATTTGTCTCTTTTTACTGAAACCAAAATAATTTCAGGGTGAACTTCCCCTTTAAGGCAATACGATCGGGCACACAGATTGCTTCATTCTACTCAACTTCCCTCTTCCGGCGAGCCCTTTAACCATACGTCATTTACCGCATAAGATGTCTGCAATCTTAATCAGGTTTGTCAATGTCGTCATTAAACTCACAAATATGCTGATATCATGGGCGGGTGGAAGAGGCGCTCTTCTCTCGCGCGCCGGTTCCGATCAGAAATTAACACAAAATGGGCAATAAACCACTTGCGCCCCCCTCCTATTTTGGATAGATTTTGCGAAAATGTGAGGGGGTCTTGTAGGGTCCTACGATGATATCTATGGTCTAAGCATATCAGTGGTTAAGCAATATAGATATATATTTATATATATGTTTTAAACTCATTGTCGTACTTTGTCTTTCAAACAAAACTGAAGTACCTTTTTTGCAGCAAATGTCCCACCCCAAAAGAAAAATAAAGGGAACCCGGATCGTAACTTGGATACTTTTGTTGGTGAGGGACAGGGAAAACGCATCTTGACCCGGTGCCGCCTCCCCCACCCCCTCCCCTCCACCCCCACATCTAGTGTTTTGATAAAACGATCCGTGTACACGCATAGTCTTCACCTTGCCATTGTTCTTTAAATGTATTATTATTCTTGTTCACGTTCTTGTTATTGTTTCTTCATTTGTAAAACATTGGTTTCATAAACGTTTTTGCCGCATAAGTAGCCAGTCAAATACGATTCTTTCTTCCTTCTAGTGTATTTAGCATTGATACTTAGATGAAGCGATGTTTTTATTATAATTTCTATTAAAAAAATACAAATTATTTCTTTCTTTTACATTTATTCCATCGGTTTTTGCGCTGAAATGAAGGATTCCTTTGAGATGTAAATCACATGGTCGACGAGAAAGAGACAACGATAGAGAGATCGATCGACATGCATACATAGAAATGGACAGAGAAAGAGAACGAGAGAGAGATAAATAGATATAACACATTAATGTGATTGATGATACGTCAATACATCACAAAATTAAGGTCATATGAATCAAGGTCTGATAAGTCATTTGTATTCATAAAACAAGCGATAGATAAAACAAATACGGTTACGCACGTATGGTGAAGCACATCCATTTCGTTTGAAAATCAAATTTGTTCACTCTCTTCGAACACTCTAGTTTCATTTTGTTCACGAACTATTATACGCGTGTGTACTTTAAAACCCAGCGGTCTTTATCCATATAATACATTTCAACAGATGTACTGGATTGCAAAGTTTTACTATCTGAAGCCAGAAATCCGATGTGGGAGAGAAATCTGCGATACTTTATTTTCTTTATTCCACAGTCACTTTCATAACAGCCTCGTCCAATGCCAAACCACTCTAGCTTTAAGCGATCAACGCTTTTTCCTTGCAAAATCATATCTAATGAGATGTTGCGAAGGCCGTCCTCGCAAAGAAACGTATAAATATACCGCTTTGTGGCAAAGAATGGACTAAATACGAAGATTAAACAAATCGAACATTGGTAACAACGGGAAAGCAAGTATGGTTACTGTGGCTGTTTGCTGGTCGGCAAGATTTAATTACACAAAAAGCCTTTTCAGACCGCTGCCGTTGTCAAGCATTTGTGTTGGCGTAAATGGCGAACACACTCACCATTACTCTAAGTGCGGCTTGGCGCTTCTCCCGGTCTCGTGGCACAAAAATAATCTCGTGAGACACGAGACTCCCTATTGTACTTGGACTTCCATTCACGCCGTATAAATCCTTCTTTCATCCTTTCTTTTCATTTAATTTTTTTAAGACGTTCTCCACGAAATGACATGCAATGAGGACATATAAAATGAATGTTTATATTTATGTTCGGAGTTTAAATTGGCAAAAACCATATAACTATTACTATTCTTGAATACATTTCGTGAATTTTACAAGGAATCAAAGAAAAGATATTACGCTCAGTACTGTACATCACCTGGAAAAAAAATATCGCTTCAACGAACATAAAAGCAGGCACAGGACAATTTCCGACCGCATCTCGTATTATTTGGCTGGTTTTCGTGTTAATAGCACGTTGATTATAATTTTTGTCAGCCCTGGCATAAAATAATTACCCATAATACTTTCATTGCAATCTCTGTGTCAACATTGCATTTCCGAACACAAAAAACGCAATTGGATTTTTCCGACGGTATCACAGTACATATCGTTTACCCCAAGATCCTCATTGGGTGTGTACACCAAAAGAGGTATTTGGAAGTTACCGTCGGACTCCGCATCATTACCTCAAATACTCCTTAAACAGCTATAAAAGGAAAAAAAAAACAAAAGACAAAAGATAAAAAGACAAAAAGGGAAGTTGTCCAATAGCATAATTTAGAAAATTGCTGGACAACCTCGCCTGTCGTTGACAGTCATTTTTTTTTTTTTTTTTTTTTTTTTGGGGGGGGGGGGGGTGGGGAGTCTTGCGATTTAAGAAAATAACACGAGCTTCTGCATCTAACTCCTCAAGCCAGGAACAAATTAACGGTCAGACCATGTCATAGAGGGGACTGGGTAATATCTCTAGCGCATATTCGCTAGACGCATACACTAATGATGTAAATAGCTTTTGTGTGTCTATCAGCCCATCGTTTTCCCTTCTGGCTGGAAACCTCAATCAGGGGGTATCGGAAATAATAAAACCTTGATGACAGAAAGTGGAAGGACACGCATTAATCCGATGTTTCCAGCCTCAAAAAAGTACAATGCTGAGCCAATTCACAGAAACACTCGAGTTACTCATAATTCCACTGAATTACGTCTCATCCCCGCCTCCCCAGCTATACAGTAGGGTAAGTTTACTGAAAATAAAATCTTGCAATGGACAATTACTGGCGGAAAACAAACGTCTGGAAATAGAGCTTACACGTTAATGCGACCATTTCCGAGATGTGACCTATAAACAGATACAACGGCCTAGTTTTTGTGTCAGAACGCACTGTCCAATTTGTAATTTCTCACAGATTTTATGATCTCTTGTTCGTCGAGGAAATTGAAAAATATTGATTTAAAAGCCCCTTGTAATTAAAGAGTAAAATACTGACCCTGCAGGTCGACATATATAATTTCCACTGTTGTCTTGTCTCGTTGATATTTTTTTCGCTTTGTTCGAAAGATGAGAATTAGTCACAACTTTTGCCAAATGAAAGACTCAATATATAAGAGCAAATATGTTCAAATAAGGATATTATCTAATATGTTCACTGACAAGATGGTAATCGGAGCTTAATCTAGAAATTAGGGAAGAACATTCATTCTAAACTAGTATAACCCTGTCCCTACCTATGAAATGATAATGTAGTAAATGAGTGGGGGACTCCAACTCTGGTACGCGTAAGGTTAATTGATGTGGTGCCGTTATCTATATTTGTGACTTTTTTCTTATTATTTAGCTCCAAACACTTGTGTTGACCAAAGGTAGCAAGCAACGATCGGGACCAACATACCAATATTGCCATCCAAGAACAAAGTTAAATATATGTAAATGGATAATAACTCGAAAATTCAGGAGCATGTACAAGTATCACGATAAATATATTATCCCCTCCCCCGATACCCCCCCCCCCCTCTCTCTCTCTCTCTCTCTCTCTCTCTCTCTCTGTCTGTCATTCCCTTTACGTATGTACGTAAGTTGGTGAAAGGCGAGGGGATTTACCGTCTTAATCCCGCATCTGGCAGATTGCAAGAAGCAGCGCAGTAGGGACACCGTCTCAACAATGTTGTAACGATACTGCACCCGCGAACGCACCAGCCCGCCACAAGCGCGCACTCATCATTTCACGCTTACACCCAAAATAACCCGTAATCTCGATAACACAGGAAGCCTAATGAAAAATTATCAATAAGTTCGCCCCTCTTTTTCCGTCCGCGGACCAGAAAAAGATTTTCACTTAGCTGTAATAGTTTGATAATGAATTTACATGTACTAGTTTAGAAAGTCCGAGAGAGAAGGGGGGAAGGGAAAGGCGGGAAAAAGTGTACTAAAATTGTGACGTCTGTCGTCAATGAGCTAAACCCAGGGCTAATGTGGAGGAAAGGAGACGATCCCCAATTGGCACCGAATCGTGAAAAAAGTTCAAGTTGAATTAAATCAGCTGTTTAAACTGTCAGTGCTGTGCTTATCTACCGTTACCAAAAACTGTAATTCACGCGATTTCGATTCGTAGAAGTAATTTTGGGCATGAATCATTGGTGTTTAATTCATTTAAAAAAAAGGATGATTTCTAAAATAGGGCATGTGTGAAATCCTAGATGTCATTAGACGTAATCATTAAGTTTGTGATCAATTAATGAATTTCAACATTTTATGAATAATGCTTAACATTTGTAGGACAAGGCGGCGAGTGGTGAAACTGACCATACATAAAGCATAATACAACAGTTTTACAGCATGGATATGCATACAATGGATTATTGTTATCAAAATGATTATAATAATGTTGAATCTTGTGAAAATCTCGAGAAAAAAAAAGAACACTCAAAGCTGAACCTTTTATAATCTGCTTCGGATATATAAACATTCACACATTCCTGAGCGTTATTACCATCGCAGCATTACTGTTATCTTTGCCGATTGGAGGCAGCAAATATTGATATAATATATACATTATACTTTCAACTTGTATAATTCTGGAAAGAAATACATTAGTCCCACATTCATAATATTGTATGTTCCCCTCTAAATGATGGAATAACACGATTAATTAGAAAACATGAATATGCGCATTAACGTTTAAATAGGAGATTTTTTATGACACCTTTTGATTGCTAGAGGAACTGTCGTTGTGTGGGGTTTTGTGAACGTATTTATGGAACGTAAAGGGATGCTACTTGCGTGGTTCTAGCCTTGTTCAGAACAAAAGCATTTGGACAGGAAAGATTCATTTAACCGACCATTCACTCTTTCCAATCTTGTCGGTGGTGGCGATATTTGACAACAGCCGCCGGCATAAATGTTAAAAAACCAAGCATCGAGAACTGTGAAGGCTAGAATAAAGAGTGAGAGAAGGAAGAGAAAGACCGATAGAGCATGAGGAAACATGAAGAGATAGAGTGACAGAAGGAGAGAAAAGGAGATGACTGTTGATAATAACTTATAAAGAGGGAGAGAGAGAATATGTGATGTGATTATATAAATGTTAGTTTATTTCGTTTTGTATGAAGAGATGATTATAAAGTCAGAAATAATTACATGTTTCAACTTAAAATCAAACTGAAATATATATTCATCTAATACACTTCTTCACTGCTGTTATATTGAAACATGTTTATAGCGTACTCACTTCCTAAAGTTGTCATTGATTTTTTGCTCTTTGTGAAAAATCCAGTTTTACGAAATGTATATGTGTGATGCTAGTCACTGAGTCAACGTTACAGTTTGCACTAGTTGTATGTCAAGGTTATTAACTATTGGCATTTACACTCTCTCATTTCGAGAGTTCTTCGTTCTCTTAACTTCAACATCAGGGTATTTTGAAGACTCGTTCTTATTTTTTTCCCCCTTTCGACATTAATCGGTGGAAGAATAAACATGTTTAGCATTGTTCTAGTGAGACATAGGGCCGGGGACCAAGGCCAATTTAAGCCCGCTGCCATCGCTCCCTCCACCCCGCTCTCCTCCGCTAATGGACATCACACCCCACAAGAACAATCTAGCGCCGCCAGAAACTATGTCAGCGATGCTTGTCTCTTCTGGAGAGTCAAAGAGAGTTTCTTCATTTCCAAATCGATTTATTTTCCATTGCGACCACCTCGCCTCCCAAGAACCTTGACCAGATACGCGTCACACCCGGGTCCGCGTAAAGCGGACATTTGAGTTGGAATCTGCGAGAGCTTCACAAGTTTTAATATGTCAGTGTTTGTAGGAAATTAAATATGGTCGATGAAAATTTCCGGCATCTTTACTTAACAATTAATCTGAAAGCACAACACTTTCCGGAATATATAACAACCGCATATTTTAGGGGTGTTAGATGAACATGTGGTGAAATGAACTATTCTTAAATGTTTTGACAAGATAGTAGACTTAAGTCAGGGGTGAGGAACGGGCGGAGTAGTTCAACTGATCGCTTGGAGTACCTTGAGAGCACGCAATAACACTGAAACGTGTTAGGGCACACTAAATCAATATTTTGTTTAATTCACAGATATCATCTCCAAGTCGACCTCACACCTTATTAATC
This sequence comes from Arbacia lixula, assembly GCA_963669155.1. Classification (NCBI taxonomy): domain Eukaryota; kingdom Metazoa; phylum Echinodermata; class Echinoidea; order Arbacioida; family Arbaciidae; genus Arbacia; species Arbacia lixula. Next base: position 8,719,407 of record OZ022583.1, read on the forward strand.
TGGGCGTTTTGGGATCCCATTTTCCATTGCACCATCACCCCCTCCCCTCCACTTCTTTCTATTTCTTTCTCTCCCTCTCTCTCCCCCCCCCCCTCTCCCCCTCTCTCTCCCACACACACACATACACTCATGCACACACACACACATACACACACATACTACATACATAAAGATATATATATATGCATACCTATATATACAGGCATACACACACATACACATAAACATAGTCATATTCACAGATTGAAGTACACAAATACATGCATATCCCGTGCACACACGAGCACACCACACACACACACAAACCTACTCTATATACACAAAAATGTGTAAATAACATGATATACGCGTACGCAAGCATACTCACACACTAGAATACACACAAACTGACATACAGTAGATATAGCACGCATGCACTCGTAGATGTTCATACACTTGCGCACGCACACACATACACACACATACATAAAAACTCACATTAAGAGCGTTGATTCATAGGACGTCAATCTTTGAGATGGCGCCACTTAGCTGACGTCACGTGATCAATGGAACTTACCACGTGGTTTAATTCGTTAACCAAATTTAATGGTGTCTGGAAAATATGATATTGAGTGTTTATACCGGATATTGACCACTTAAAACTGAAGTATGTTAAAATTATTTGAAGAAATCAGGTGCTATTTTCATTATAGGTTGTAGACACGTGTAACATTATTACAAATCTAAATTGAATGTATTTATATTACTTACAAGTTTAAGGATATTTTAAAGCCACCGGCACAAGATGGGTCTTCAAATCATGCAATTAACATCACATGACAAAATTACATTACATAATCACTGCTATCAGCAACATCAAACCCCCAAGGTCATGAACATCACCTCTACGTCTGCCATAGCCACCACCATTACCACAATCACCTTCACCACCATCACTACCATCACCACCATCACCACTACAATCACCACCATCACCTCCTTCACCATCACCTCCATCACCACTTTCACCACCAACACCACCAACACCACCACCACTATCACCACCATCACCACCACCATCACCACCATCACCACCATCACCATCACCTCCATCACCACTATCACCACCACAACCACCACCATCACCATCATCACCATCACCACCATCACCACCATCACCACCATCATCACCATCACCTCCATCACCACTATCATTACCACCACTACCATCACCATCATCACCGTCACCACCATCACCACCACCACCACCACCACCACCACCACCACCACCACTACTACCACCACCACCATTACCACGATCAACAAGTATGAAGTTTAAGTTGTTGAAGGGTTCGAATGCCTGATTCATGATTAAAGGTTACTATTTCAAACTTCATTTGTCTTCAAAACAAAATGATAAATTTACAAATAAATTTTAGGCATACACCCAGTAGTAAGGATAGCGTCCTCCATCCTATAAATCCTATGAATCCTGTGTAATGTAAATGCAAATGTAAACGAATCATTTTCAGGATGGGTTCATAGCTTCATGATGATGACGAAATGATGTGGACCTGACCGAGCTTACGATGGCCATTTATCACACTTAACATACCTAAGGAGCGATTTCAATTAAGAATAAGCATTTTTCATATGACTGAGTTCGTGAATAGTAAAGTAAACAGCGAAAAAAGGGGGGGGGGGATAAGGAGTGAGAGACAAAGAGACTGTCAAGAAGGAACACAAGTAATAGGTGGAGAAGGAGCAGAAAATCGAAGGAGAAGAAAACGAAAAGACGACAAATTAAAATGGATGACCGGAGACGTACATGGGAAAACACTACATGAAGCACATAGAGAGGGAGATGGGAAGGGGAAGAGATACAGGTAAAGAGCAATGGAGAGGAAGAGAGAAAAAGAAATTGGTAGAGAGAGAGAGTGTGCGTCTGTGTGTGTGTGTGTGTGTGTGTGTGTGTGTGTATGAGAGAGAGAGAGAGAGAGAGAGAGGGGGGGGGGGATGTGATAGGGAGTAGAAATATAAAGGAAGACACCCACAGAAACATATTGAAACCTTGGTCTCCACATAGTCAACTCTGGCGCAAGTTGTATAAAAGGAGCGATCACGGCGATCGACCGACAGATCGGGCGAGAGCCGCCCGTGTTTACAAGCTCGGCCTAAGTGGTAATGATAGTTGACAAAGTTACGGGGTAGCGGCCTCAACGTGTGAGTTTGGAGATAGAGGTGTGACAGCCTCACACCAGACAAGCTCTTCCTCACCTTGTCTCTTCTTTATCTCCACTTTTTCCCCTCTCCACTTCGAACCCTTCTCCTCCTCCTCTTCTTATCGTGTATTATTCTCTGTCGGGCGGGAGATCTAACTAACAGAAAGACGGAGGGGAGCTAGAGCGCGCGCGTTAGATTAAATTAATGCGCGGGGCGAGCGAACTGGTACTTGTTCGCACCTGCGAAGTGATGGAAGCTCGTGGAGGTGTGAGGCGGTCGATTGACCGTAGTCCCCGCGACGCCGGCTGAAGGCCTCTCTCCGCTGCTAAGTATCGTCATGGTATCGTGCCGTGCAGCTTTGCTTTACAATCATACAAAAAATAATAATACCCAAGTTTGGGTGGGGGTGAGCGCACAGGTTATTACTCGGGTTTCCTTCTTTGATTCAGCATCGGCAGCGGTACGGAGCGTTTAATGTTTTTATCAATGATATTCATTCAGGGTTCGAAGTGGAGAGGGGAAAAAGTGGAGATAAAGAAGAGACAAGGTGAGGAATATCATTTTTGTCAATTGTTCAGCTAAATTTTGTTCAGTGACATGTATTTCCATAAATATTAGGTTGATGTCCTGAATCTATCTGAGGACACATACGTCACATGGTTTTGTCATCTAACATAATCCAAACAGGGGTTATTGCCAAGTGAGAGAGAGTGAATGACAGAAACCGGGAAATGTTTACAATAATGCAAAAGAAAGAGAAATAAACACAAAAGAAATAAAGAAAGAGAATAGGGGAGAGAACTAAACGGTATATAATTTGCATCCACACTATCATTTTCAGCTACTTTGAGCACCAAAGTTTTAAAAGACAATCTGCAGGATCTGATGATCAAAAAGTCATTGACTGTTTAGTCCTTCATTCAAAATACGATTTCATTTCAAACATATACATCAAGATAGTTTATTTTTTAGAACAGGTCGTATTTAGAACTGTGTGTATTAATTTTATTTGCGATATTTAGTGTTCTACATGTACTAGATGGGACGCATATGATCCAAATCGAGGGCTTGTTGTTTTTCATCTTATTTAACTCCCAGATACGTAGTTTCTTTATAAAAAAAAAAAAGACACTGTCTATATCTGCAATAGTTGATCAATCATTGTGATGCACAAATCTATATTTGACCAAATAAATAAGAACACAGTAATGAGCTGAAATAAAGAAAGAGAAATGAAAATTAAGAAGGAAGCGACAACACATAAAGTATTTACAATGGACTATTAAAAAAAGTAAGAAATAAAGAGAACTTTAAAACACAGAGTAAGGCTGATGCTTTGCACCATATTACATCAGCATACGCTTCCTAAAAAGGCGCGAAAATACCTTTTAACAACCGAATAAAAAAACCGACACCAAAACATACTTGATAGGCTGCCTGCGTCATCGCTGAGAAACGCGTTAAAGTTGGCAACTCTCTCTGTACAGTATCGAATCGAAGGTAAATGAAGCGTGTAATGATGCCACGCCTTTGCTATCCATGTGTATTCAGGTTTAGCCTGACCTTCAGGCGGTTGGACATTTCTGATACCAACTGACAATTAGAGTCTGGTAATCTAAGACTAACCATTGTATCATTCTGCTCATTTCTCAGTCCAGGATGGAGGTGGAGGAGAAATCAAGAATGCTTAGTCTATTGCAGCCAGACCCCTTTAATGACAACTTTGGTTTGAAAATGCCCAAACAGCCTGAAAGCTAGGCTAATTCAGGGATTTTGGTTGCAGAGGTGGCGCACATGGTGTACTGGATAGGGTGATGAGGGCGTTTTTTCCTCTTATGTGTGTCCTAAGTGTGTCGCGTCGTAGCGTGATGACACAACACCTCGTTTTGAGGGACGGAGGTTCGATGGGTGTTCGATGGATGACTCATGTGTTATCGTTTCTCTCGGTGCCACCCCCTATCACCCATCTATCACTCACTGTATCTTTATATCTCTACCTGCTATATCCTATTTCTCGCTAACACACTGCATCCAAACGTATTAATGTTATCTCTCCCCCCCCCCCTCTCTCTCTCTCTCTCTCTCTCTCTCTCTCACACACACACACACACACACACATACACACACACACATACACGTACTAACGCTCTTCCCCCTATCCCCTCTCTCTCCCTCTCTCTCTCTCTCTCTCTCTCACCCCCTCCCTCCCCTCCTCTCCCCCCCCCCCCCCACTTCTCCGTCTTTCTATTGACCCCTCTCTCTTTCCCACTTCTCTCCCCTCCTTCTGCTCCTTTTCACGGTTGGCGATGACCATGACGCGCCACACCGCCTCGCACCTGGGTTCAACCACGTACACTCCGTCGCGCATCAGTTCTTGAGACTGACTGCATTCCATTATGTAAATTGTTTCTTATTTTCTATCCTGTGTGTTAACTTTATCCATGACAACGAACAGGGAGGGGGAAAATGGAGAAGACAGACAGAGAAAAGGGGAAGAGAGAAAAAATGGAAAGAGAGGAAGAGAGAGAGAGAGAGAGAGAGAGAGAGAGGGGGGGGGAGGGCAGGGGTTGCAGGATATAGAAAGAGTAAGGAGGAAGAAAGAGAGCGAAACACTAGGAATTAAAATGAGGATGAGAACGAAAAATACAATATGATACATTTAGTTTCTTCTTTTTTCTTCGAAAGAAGAAGAGCAAAAGAAGGGTGTGCACAAGATCACCAGGTTACACCTCCGGTGGGACTCGAACCCACAATCCCCGGTTTAGGAGACCGATGCCTTATCCATTAGGCCACGGAGGCAATTGACTATCATGTCGCACTATTGTACACTGGTCATGCTGGTATTGTCGAATATCGACTTGGTTCACTTGAAATCAAGCATGTCAGCGCTTATGGTTTCTCTGAAGAGTAGATATACATGTACACGTGAGTGGTGATTTTCGTTAAAACAATTGATTTGAAGAGAGAGAGAGGGGTGGAGAGAGATAGGGGAGGGGGTCGCAGGAGATTGAAAGAGAAAGGAGGAAGAGAGAGAGAGAGAGAGAGAGAGAGAGAGAGAGAGAGAGAGAGAAAGAGACAGATAGATAGAGAGACAGACAGACAGACAGACAGACAGACAGAGATAGAGAGATGAAGAGAGGGAGGTAGGATAGGACAGGGGGTTGAAGGAGATAGAAAGACAAAGGAGGAAGAGAGGGAGAGAGAGAGAAACAGAGAGAGGGAGAGAGAGAAACAGAGAGAGAGAGAGAGAGGGGGGGAGAGAGAGAGAGAGACAGACAGACAGACAGACAGTCAGACAGACAGAAAGTGAGGTGAGTAGGATAAAAAAAGAGAGAGAAGGGTGAATCATTTTATCTGGTGCAGGCGGAACGTAAAGTGTGAATAGCTTTATGACGGATGACGGCGCTGGTCCAGGGATCTAACCTCTGTATAAATATGTACAAGTATCATGGTCCTGATATGTCAAAGAAGGAAAAATCCCATCAAATTTTCAAGAGTTTATTTAAAAAGAAATAAAATTCACACTCTCTCCGTGGCATCGACGTGTTCTTACACAATCAGTACATCCATAATCGTAATCGATATATCGATAATCCTGTATATTTATGAAACCGTTCTGGCCTAGAATGCTGCTAAAAATCATGTATCTGAATGCACGTTACCAACGTGCTAGGCTTAGTATAAGGTTTCATGAATATTGATTGCCCCAATACTAGCCTACTGTTTACTCTAAGTATAACCATTTTATTCAATTTATCTACATGTTTTCTCATGCCATTCATTACAAAAATAATCTTTCTTTCCTTTCACGGCAAACGCTGCATGCTGGGGGTCACAAAGTGAAGCTGCCTGATACTGCCTAGTCACATGACAACACATACATATAAACGGAATGGAAATCAGATCCCCAATCAAAGTAATCGGTTGTTGACTGTTGATATCGATCGGCAGACAAGAAATGAAACTGACACCTCCGAAAATACATTCTGCCCAAAGTGTGAAGATCGATTCAGCTTGAAAGCGCAACCCGGCGGATTTCTTCAGCACAAACTGCTATCGTTACACATGCTTCGCGCCTTCGCGTATAATATCAGCGTTTTCATGGTTTTGCTGCTTGCGGCTGTTGTGCGGTATAGTATTGATATTGGCGAGTTTAGCAATGTTTTTGCGCGCGCTGATAGGGCATCAGTACTGGGTTGATTGCAATTGTATTATTACAAAACGGTACACGCACGATGTTTCTTTGTAATTCATACTATGCATAGGTTTTTCCGCCATTTAATGTTACCTGTCATATACCTGAACTTTCGCCCAAATGGTCACAAATGCAAATAAAATAGCTGAGTTTTTTTTTTGTTGGACCGTGTACATGGTGTATACACAAATCCTTTTCCACGGCAGGACAATAACGCTTCCCCATGCATACATACACAAATGGAAATGCATTCATGTTGCACAGTTTTCCTGGAAACCTGTAGAAAGAACAAGCAGGTAACAAGCAAGTCATAAATGTGTCACACCAGAGTTGCCTCGAATCATGCTTTTTAACATTCAGTAGTAAGTCCCCTCCCTCATTATCTACTTAAGTGCGTTAAATCCAACACCTTATTTTGAGCGACACATTGTCAAACAAAGTTTCACACGCTCCCTTCCCCTCCACCCACTTATCTCCCACTTTTCTAACTAAGATGACTCTATAACAACCCCTTCATAACCATCGCCAAGATTCACTTCCCCCTCGTTTTTCACACTCCCATGATGCACTGCGCGATCGCTGTTTTATTGGGTTAGTGCCATCACCTTGTCACGCTAGTTGCCTAGCATGTCTGGTAGATGTGTCGCATCACTTCCCAGGTCAAATGAGTCCTCTCCGCACTTCAACACGACATGCGATTATTCTTGATTAAACCCCTCATCAATTTGTCTTCTTCCTTTTTCCTCATCAAGATCTCTTCCTTTCTTTCCTTACATTTCTTTCTCGTCATCATGTTTGACGTGAGAGGCGAGCCATTAAACCGGCCGGAAAATGAATTTGATTTGCCGGCTTACGTCGACTGGGCAGTGAGTCCTTGGGCTCCACGCGGTCAGTTGCGGCTGAGGAGACGGGCAGTGTCCCGCTGGGTGGCGGGGGCTCGTTAGCTAGGGACTGTGGCTTGAAGCATGCTCCTCTTAAATCGGTATCTGCTTTCTCACCTTCTTCTTCTTATTCTTCTTCTTCTTCTTCTTCTTCTTCTTCTTCTTCTTCTTCTTCTTCTTCTTCTGCTTCTTCTTCTTCTTCTTCTTCTTCTTCTTCTTCTTCTTCTTCTTCTTCTAGTTCTTCTTCTTGTTCTTCTTCTTCTTCTTTCTCCTCCTCCTCCTCCTCTTCTTCTTCTTCTTCTTCTTCTTCTTCTTCTTCTTCTTCTTCTTCTTCTTCTTCTTCTTCTTCCTCTTCTTCTTCTTCTTCCTCTTCTTCTTCCTCTTCTTCTCCTTCTTCTACTTCTTTTTCTATTGCTTCTTCAGTTCTAAGTACAGGTTAACGACGTCATAGACAAACATAAATCATGATGATTCACAACATAAAAATGTTCGAATGGTTTATTAATCATATAGTGTAGATCTAAAAAATAACCAATGGGAATGTTGATTCTTTGAGGATTGATTTATTTGTTATAAAGTATGGATTATCTCGTATGTTTCATTTTGGTATGTAAATAATTGTAACAAAATTAAATGAGACTCTTTATGTGATGCAAGTTGCAGTATGATTAACATTAATAATGAGCTTACATTGATAACGAGCGAATTATTGTCAACAATCGTGCATTAGATTCATATAAAATTAAACCGCAGTTAAAACTCATAATAAAGGATAAAGGTTTCAATATGAAAATACACCGCCCGCGAAAGTATGAATTGATGCACAAAATGTCTAGAAGGAATTTATCCATTTATCCCTACGCCATTTCATCTTTCTGGTCATTTTACAAGAATCGGCGTAAATCCTAGTGTGTTTGGGGCATGGTTCATTCCACCGTTGCTTTCTAGATGCCGGAATCCACTTTCGTTATCACCCATATCCCATCTTACAGAAGATCCAGAATAAAGTCCCCTCCTGGCTTTCAAAAATTAAACACTCTGCGAATTTCTTGGATTCATTTCGTTGATAATGTAGTAGTCTTAGATAGCAAGCCAAAGTCAGGTTTCTTAAACAGCTTTGTTGGCAACCTACTCCTTGTCCGCGAGCATATCTGTAATTATGAATTCATATTAACACAACGTGAGTTACTTGACTGTCCCATACTGAATGCCTACATGACTACGATAAGCCACACCAAATGATACCCCAGTTCCCCAAGGTATATATCATCATAATTGCAGTGAAGAAAGGACCACAAAAATGGCAACATCAAAAGCTGCACAGCGACTACTGACTTCCAAGTAGGTTCGCCCGCGCGCTTGTAACCGTCTGAAGTAAGCGACGAAATTTTCATGGGCCAACACCTCTCTCACAGGCGAGTTTCGGGTGTAATTCACAAATTAGCACCATCGGTCCTTTGACGCTCCGCCGACAATTACATTTGCGAGGGACTCGTGGATCTTTTGAGAGGATTACACCGCGTCAGGCAATGCCCACTGATGCCAGGCGATGCGGTGCGTGATGTCTTAGCGGTAGCTTCTGGGATGGGGAGGGAGAGAGAGAGGGTGTAGAGATAGAGATAGAAAGAGGGAGAGAGAGAGAGAGAGAGAGAGAGAGAGAGAGAGAGAGAGAGAGAGAGAGGGAGATAACAGAAAGAGAAAGAGAGAGAGAGAGAGAGAGAGAGAGAGAGAGAGAGAGAGAGGGGGTAGGGAGAGGGAGAGAGAGAGAGGGGGGGGGGGGGAGAAAGAAGGGGGGGGGGTAGAAAGAGAGAGAGAAGGGGGGAGTAAAGGTAGAGAGACAGAGACAGAGACAGAGAAAGCGAAAGAGAGACAGAGAGAGACAGAGAGAGAGACAGAGACAGAGAGAGACAGAGAGAGAGAGAGAGAGAGAGAAAGAAAATGAAGGGGAGGAGGAAATAGATAGATAGAGATAGTTTAAAAGTTGTATAGAGGTAAAGAGAGAGAAAGGAAGGCAAATGGATGGAAACACATACGGGGAGAAAGAAAGAAAGAAAGAACGAGAAGAATAAAGTAGAGTAAAGAGAGTGATAAGTATCGAATGAAGTGGGAAGAGGGAGAAAAAGGGAGAGGAAGACCACAGAGGCTCGTAACAATAAAAGTTTTCATCCCATGACTTTGGTAAAGTTGACATTATCATTATTGAGATATTTCTTTTTTTTTTAGCATTGGTGAGGAATCGTAATACTGATGATAATAGAAATAATCATGATAATGGATATGATAGCAATAACTTAAAAAAAATCGAAGCACATTTGATGCCTGGACGTGAGACAGGACAGAAATAAAATGACAGCGTCAGCTAGTGGATGGCAGGCTTAATCATGAAAAATTAACTAATGAAGAGTGAGAGAGAAAGAGGGAGAGAGAAGACGTGGAGAATCAAAATTGAATAAGACAGAGAGAGGGAGAGAGAGAAAGAGAGAGAAAGAGAGATAGTGAGAGAGAGGGAGGGAGAGAGAGGAAGACAGAGACAGAGGAGGGACGGGAGCTGGCATCATTAATGGGATCTATTTAGGAAAAGGTGAGTATTTTAATCAGAAGAACCCACAAATGAGGATCTCTCACAGAGAGACCGCCTAATCCTTACACCTAAGGTGTTTTGGCGGGAAAGAAGATTCACAAAAATGCGCGGAGCTTAGTTCCACCTCGGCGGGCTTATTTCCCGTGATGATTTTGATCAAGCCTTTTATGGAATCTCCCGCTGGTGTGACCACGGGTAGGGAGCGGGAAGACGGGATGAGGAGACTGGGAGAGGAGGTAAGATGGCTTTTTCAACGGTGAGCTCTTTCGTATTATTGCCTCCCTTCATCTTCCTTTTCTCGTTTACCCGTATGTGTTCTACTAGTTCTACTACTTTTATTATTACTACAATTGCTGCTGCAACAACAACTGAAATTACTATTCTTATCGGTATTACTACTACTGCTACTGCTACTACTACTACTACCACTGCTACTACCACTACTACTACTACCACTACTACTACTACTACTACTACTACTACTACTACTACTACTACTACTACTACTACCACTACTACTACTACTACCACTACTACTACTACTCTAAATCTAATACTACCTCTACTTCTTATACTACTGTTATTACTGCTCCGCCCATTTCTCGTTTACCCTTATATTTTGTAGGATGAATTTTAGGATGTATGAAGCGTAGCACCCTTGCTAATACTGCTTCTATTTTATTACGACTCATACTGCAACAACTGATATTACCATTCTGATACTATTACTACTTCTACTACTGCAACTACTAACACTGCTTCTGCTACTTTTACCTCTACTACTAACTTCTACTTCTGATCATTTTTTTTCTTCGACTTTTACTACTACTACTACTACTACTACTACTACTACTACTACTACTACTTCTACTACTACTACTGCTACTACTACTACTACTACTACTACTACTACTACTACTATTACTATTACTACTGCTACTACTACTATTTTACTACTACTACTACTACTACTACTACTACTACTACTACTACTACTACTACTATCACTACTACTACCACTACTACTTCTACTTCTTCTACTACTACTACTACTACTACTATTACTACTACTACTACAAATATAACAAATATACTACCACCGCTATTGCTACTTCTACAAGTACTATTATTATTACTATTAGTACTACTGCTGATTCTAATACTACACCGCTCTAGTCCTGTCCACCTTCCTTCTCCTCTTCCATCTCCTCCTCCTTCTTTTCCTTCTCCCACCTTCTTTCCCCCTCCCCCATATTTCTATTACCACTTGCTGAAGTTTTGTACATCATTTGATATGAAGCTCATGATCCGTATGCAAATAGAAATCTGAATGTTCATAACTTTCCATCAGGTTGATTTCTATATATACTTCCAGATTCAATAGGCGCACGTGACGAACGTTGTTAACTTTTCTTTCAAACATCTGCTCTACTCCTTCTCTTTTCCATCATTCCCTTCATCCCTTCATCATTATATCAAGTGTTCTATTCAAGGAAGATGATACCTTTTCATTCTCCTTGCTCATCTTGAAGAATGTCAAATGGTAGAATCCAGGAATATGGGTAACCACTACCACTCCTATCTATTCTTACCTTCAATATGTGTAGTAATGTGGATGAGAATAGGGGTGTGTTAAAAGTAGTTCTTTCAGTCCTTACATCGGATCTACCCAACACAGCATCAGACTAACTATTTATGTACTATTTGTTTCACACGTTATACACACACATCCCATAAAATAGCAATTTACGTGGCACTCAAATTGTTACGGCAGCAGGGTTGGGCTGAGAAGGCCCGTCATAATTATCTTGATAGGCGGCACCAGTCACAAACATCATCATCGTCATCATCATCATCATCATCATCATCAGCGAGTCAATTCAGTCGGCTACCGACGACGAGGCCATGCCGGGTAGCCAGGCCGCTCAGCCCCCGGAACGAAGTGATTAGGACTCGTGTCGCTAATCCCCGCGACATCTCCCCCGGGCTTGACTGGAGTTACTCCCTTCACGAGCTGCTCCCGTATACAATCACAACATATAGCATACATGTATGTAGAGAGCTTACTTCCAAAAGGCTTCAGCTCCACAAATCATAAAAAAACGAATTATCGGTTTCAGTCCTTTGAACAGCATTGAGTGAAATACATAAGGGAGGTAAATGTAATTGCAAGTGCAAGACTGATACATTACGCTATCTGATTCATTTTTCAATGATAGGTTCTTGTAGACGATCAGGCAAGGAAAATCAACTTCTTTTAAGGCATCGAAATGGATTCTAGCACCTTTTGGAAATAAGTTGCCCATACAGTGGAAACTGATTGCCATTCTCACAACGCGAGGCGCGGCGCGGCGTACCATGTACATATCGCATCGTAGTGCGTGTATGTCAACGCCAAGTCCAGGCGCAGGCGCCATGTTAATCCACGCCGCGAAAACCAAAATCCCGGAAGGGAATTTTCATAAAAAAAATACGCGCCTGATTTAAGCATTATGGCGCGAATATCATGTTAAAAAGTTAAATATATAGTACCATGGACCCTACTATGAATGGTAGCACTGATATTGATAATACCAACTACATATGGCTGTGAAGTCAATCACGACAATAATTCTGGTATTCTTATACAATATTTTGATGTGTCTATCAATTGTACCAGCAATACCGAAAATGATACGTAATCTCATCGCATTTTTGCATTTTTGGGAAATGTAAAATGATATGTAAATGGTTGATATACTTGTACCATAATGGCACCGTACACATCTAGACTGTACTGGGTAGCTTTTGAAGGCTAAATAGTTTGTGTCAATAAATTCAATGCCAGTTGATGTTATGTTCAAGGTTAATAACTCAATCTATTTTATTTCATTATGACGAAATAAGAAGTAGTGGTGAACATCTTACAAGTATTTCTTTTTTATTGTTATTATAATAGGAACCAGACTTTTCTTTCTTTGGAGAATTGCAGGAGAGAAGTGAGTTTCAGTCGAAGGATAAAAGGCTACACACACAATAAATAATAAACAGCATTTGTTTAGACCATTTTAGGGCTAATTTGTTTTCTGATTACTAGGACGAGCAAAGTCCTAAGAAGTTGTCCGGCGTTCGTTTATATGGATGAAAAGATATTAAACAAAAAAATTAACTCTAGTAAGTTAATCATTAGTGTGCCAATTCAATCGCTGTAATGCGGATTGCATGGGTAATGCTTGTGCCAAACTGCGTCATTGCGCATAAAAAGTCATACAGGGATATCATAAGAACTCCGGTGAATGGTCTTTCCAGCGATGCCAGCACAATGCAATCATTAAAAGATTTGACATTCGTCACGATAAACCTATACTGTGTCTGTATCAACACTGTATTTTTTTTCTACTGGAGTGTAAGCGCATTGATTTCGACTTATCTGAGGGTGAAATTACTCTGCACACATTTTCTTGAAAAAACAAACAAATCCTGCCCTCATTAACTGACAAACGTACCATACATACCGATGGAAGTGTTCGTGATCTTCGATTTATTTTCACCTAATACTCCTTCTTTTCTCACCATCAGTCTTTGTTACTTTCACGAATATCATCTTGATTATAAACAGAATGTTTGAATTTTAAATAGTATTAACTTGCTACACTTATATATTTTTTCAGGTGTGTGATAGCACCTGAACCGGCAGTGAGTACATCAGAGGAGGGTTATGTTGGGATGGGGTAGGCTGTGTAGGCTGGGGCAGGGTGGGGCAGGGCGCGAATGACGATTAAGGGAGGGGGAGGAGGGGGTGCGGTTGTTGCCAATTTGAAGACTACCTGAGGCACGATAGACTTGATTAGACACCATGTCGTCGCATCGGCACCCTCCATTGATCCGATACCACCTGGTAACCCAGGCCGCTCCCCCTCCGCGCGACTTCCTGGCGTCTCCGCTGACTCCCTTCTACCCCGATCGGGGGCTTGTCTCCGCGCCAACTCGTATCGACAGACTTCGGCATTGTTCGACAGGTATGCCGAACGTCCCCCGAGGCTTGCCGAACCGAACACCTGACGATGGTGAGACATGCGCGTTGTGTGTGTGCACAACATGTATACACATTGTAAGCGGTAGGGAGTTATGCGATCCCCGTGTGTGTAATCTACCGCTGCGTGGCAGAAGGACGCATGTGCATGCAGCGTGGTATCTCAGGTAATGATCATTAAGCTACCGATACATTGTAACCTTTATTCCTACCAAACACGGTTTATGAGCATACAGTTTGTAACCACGGTAACATATGGCATTTAAACAATGTAGAGTAGTTTCAAAAGTCGAATTTGATGAGGCACCTGACACGTATCACTGCTCATTGCTGATACAAATCTACGTATATTGTTTTAAAATACAGCACTACGGATGATTTTGGGACGAGCGAATTGCGATAGTCATTTTTGCCTGCACTTTATAGAATTCGCTGACTCATGTTATGTACAGTTAATTACAAAACAAATGTTGATACGCCGTGAATGGCGTCCTACTCCTACACGGACGATATTCCGTAATCCAAAACAGCAAATATATATATATATATATATATATATATATATATATATATATATATATATATATATATATATATATGTGTGTGTGTGTGTGTGTGTGTGTGTGTGTGTGTGTGTGTGTATGTGTGTGTGCTTTCCAGATCTACAATAGTCATGGTGTTTAAATATGCAGGGAGATTATATAACGATACAACATAGCGACCAAAATAACCCCATATACTAAAGCACATTACTTATTTTCTGATGTACAGACCACAGCTTTGATATTTTCATCCTAACTGATCAAGGAGTTTAGAGCCAAAGAGAGAGAGAGAGAGAGAGAGAGAGAGAGAGAACGAAATATCCGCCGATGCTAAAATCTGCGAGGAGCGTTGCTGGCTGCCTTTTGGCGCCACGCATTACCCCCTCTGTCGGCTGCAGGGTTCGGTGACATGTCGAAATGAAGATTTCGCTTGTCACTCTCGGGCCACGCAGTTGTGATGAAAACATTCTAGTCCACCCAATACCATGGCCTACATACATATCTCAGGCTTCTTGTCGGCGTCTTGGCCCTACCTCACACGTATCGCATCGACTTCTTCTAAGCATCGTGTTTCAGGGAAAGTGCAGGAGAACCGTAGCCTGCATTTCAGGCTGTCAGGCATTTTCTAAACCAAGATATTCGATAAAGTCTGGCTGCAGAAGACTAATCATTCTCGATTTCCCCAGACATCCGGAGTGAGAAAAAAGGAGAAAAAATGCTTGTCGTAAAGTACTAGACTTTATTTATCGGTTTAGATCTGAAATGTCAACGGCCTGGTTGACACGCCAGGAGAATACGCCCTCATTATGAAGTTTTTGGCCCTACGAACAACGTTGGTGCAAAAAGAAATTACAAGAAAAGTTTAACATCTTTAAAAATATTTTGTTGGTTTGACATTTGTACAGTAAAATAATGTTGTTTAAAAGTATTATTGATCTTTTAATTTATTATGCTGCATTCATTTGAACTGAAAGAAACAGCGGAAGACAAACCAAAGCAATCGTGTGGTATGATAATGACTTGTGTAAATCAGGAATGGCTTTTTATTTACTCAATATTGCACAATGTACTTTCATTTGAGACAACAACGACAACATGAGCCTGAAATAAAAGCAATACATTCGTGAAAGTTTGAAGGAGAGAGTAATTGGGTGGTCTTGATATGTTACGTCTTACAACTGACCAACTTAAGTAAGACATTTACAATCAAGGACGACATTGCTAGTATACTTATCTATCATTATACAGGCATTTGGAAATGGAAATAGCGTTTACCCAGTAATATATTTGTATTTGAATTTGATCAACTTGCACATGCTAAAAAGGCAAGCTATAGGCTGCAATAAAATATGTTCCCGTGTAATTTACCAACTTTTACATATTATTAAACCTGTGGGTCGTGTACGAGTTCATTAGGTCTATATTAAAGTCAATCTATGCGATAAAAACACAGTATGATTCCGAGTATTTTTAACAACTTAACCAATTTTACACACTTCCTACGTACTATTAGCTCGATGGGTGGCTCGGTGAATGTATCGTACTGAATTCGGTTAGGTCTACCTTTAAAGGGCATATACTGTACTGGGACGACAAAAAAAAAACTTTCAAAGGGTGATCGTGAGCAATCTTCTTGCCAATGGTCTTAAATTCATGTATTGCCCATTTTAGAAACTTGCTGAAAGTTATTTGTCTTTTAAATGATCCACATTTGTAGTTATTAGTGATTAAATCAGAAACAACCCCCAAATGTTCGGCCCGAACATTTGGAGAATTTTACTGATAATCATTAATTACTCCAAATGTGGATCATTTGAGAGTAAATAACTTTCAGCAAGTTTCTAAAATGGGCAATACATGAATTTAAGACCATTGGCGAGAAGATTGCTCACGATCACCTTTTGAAAGATTTTTGTCTTCCCAGTACAGTATATGCCCTTTAACTGTTGATATGAAACATGTCCAGTTTAGTAAAGATGTCATTTTATCTGCCATAGGGCTAACGGTGTATGGTAGCAGTGTAAGGAAATGGTGTCGCGGTGCTAAGTTCGAGTTCTCAGCATACCAGTAGGTATGAGTAGGCCTCTTATCTTACCATCAGTTGTTATGATATCCCTGCTATCTATGACCATCCTTCCCCTTTCCCGATCTCTTTCACACTGTCTGTGACTTCTGCCTCTCTCTCTTTCTAATGGCTTGTTTTTTCTTTGGATGTTCGTAAATGGTTCCTTTACTGTACTCACCATTACTGGGGAAATGTGTATTGCATGCCACCATTCTATGAAAAGAGTATTCGGACCATTTGGTCATTTGCCTGACTGATAACACGTTGCAAATAAAATATATCTTAAAAAGTCCCCCTCCCCCCATCTCTCTCTCTCTCTCTGTGTCTCTCTCTCTCTTTGTATCTAATCTTTACATCTTCCTACCACAATATATCGTTCTCTCTTTTACTTTTCTCTCCTTCTTTTCTCTGCAAAGCTTTTAGCGCGCCGCCTTGGCGTGCTACTTTGTCCGGGCATTTCGGGTTGAGACCGGGGTACTACCCCGGGCGATGAGGCGAGTTTTGGAATCCTACTACAGGGATGCGAAGAGGAGTAGGTGAGTGGAGGGCAAGTCTTGGTATCTATATACGTGTAGGGTAAAATCTTGCCCCCTTCTTATAAATAGTTGCGATTGGTCAGAATCGATCGCAAGTCGAATCCCAAATCTCTAATGTACAGAGTCACGATTGATATCAATCGAACTTCAAGATAAGATCAATCGCAAATCTTTATATGACCGTGATGACCATTGGATGTAACTCAAGTCAAAGTTTACACAGGGATAACCCATGCATGCAAGGCAACCATATGCTGATTTTGCATATGTATAAAGTTTGACACCATGTACACTGAATTGTGATACAACCATTCGAAAAAAAAATAAACAGATACATCGATTTGCTGTTTAAAAAAATTATTCGAAGAACTTAGGTAGTTAAGTACAGATCTACATGTCCTGTTGGAATCCGGAGACGTTAGTGGTATAAAGACGTGACATGCAAAAGGTGATTCGACACATCAGTGAAGGAGGCGATATTTCAAGTCGCAATATTCAACACCTCTAAATGATAAGAAAAGCAATATCACAACATATCTGGTTAATGACTTGAAGTGATCTTCTTTATGACAAATCATTTTAAATATTCATCCCTACACCATCGCATTGGGCTTATACGTTCTTTGCAATGCGTTTTGTCCATTAATTCAGCTTAAAATCCCTATAATGGTAATGAAAAATATGTAAACATTTATTAACATGTTGGTTTACCACACATAATGGGTGTTTCATTTCCATTTGTGATATGTCTTATTTTCTGCATGATAATATAAAAAAAAATACATGTATGTTACACCAGACTTAATTGAATAACATGGATACACAAGTACGAGATTGGCGATGTTTCATTAAGATATGATAAATGTAATAAACTCTGTTTTGCGAACGTTTACACTTTTTTGAACCACATTCTACACTTTACCACCCCACTTCTCAACACGTTCTGCTTTTATTGTAGCGAGCTAATTTCCGTCAAGCACTCACAAAGAACACGCGCGAACTTTTCCAACTGAACATAGCAGGTAGGAATAAAAGCGATAGCCGGCTGCTGTAATTTAGTAAGATAACTTCATTCGCGAACATAGCGCGCGCGATCCGCTTTTACAAAGGCGCGGCGACACCTTCTGATATAGCACAGCAGCGCGCTGGACACTACCGAGAGTTGATATTAATGAAAGGAAAGGAAAACACGGTGTTATCGCCACCCTCGCCTTTTATTCGCCGCGGTTTAGGTGGGAGACGCCTGTTTTTCTTTTGTATCACTAGCTGTTTGTTGCAATAACTTGTATCTATTTTATTTGCCGGGCGCCTATAGTGTTGACAAGCTGTTCCCACACCTTCCACCGTGCCAAACGCAGATGGTACGAGGCCTCGGTTTCTGTTTGATGTTTTAATATCGTAAATGGTTTTAATTTCGCTCAAGTAGAGTAGAGGGAAACGTAGTTAGTTTCTTTCCTTTCTTGCTCTCTTTATACAGGGAGAGTGTTGCTTTGGTAGAGATGGCTAAAGAGTGCATGCGGACGGTATACAAACAGCGGCGGCGCTTCCAAACAAGGGGAAAGGTGGCGATTCGATGTGGTTTTATTACTAGCAGTGTTACTTTATCAGCGGGGCCGCATGCTGGCTTTCATCTCACACCGCTACATTTAACGCGGCGAATTTGGTATTTTCGCCGTTCTGAAAAATTAATTCGAGAATCAAATGATTTGTTTTCGTCACTATCGTCGCTGTGTATTTCATCACCAAGCATATCCGCTGTGTTCTTAAATGCTATACGCAGGCGTTTTCTGCGCCTTGTCCGGGAGATTCTTCCGCGCGCATCGGGTGTGACTTCAAGAAAGTGTTGGATGGAGAGGACGGGAGAAAATACGAGATGCAAAGATAGAGAGTGAAGGAAGAGTGGGAGAAAAAGTAGTTAGCGTTGACCGGAGCTCCGCACGGCCCCTGCTCGCTCGGGCAATGAGCTCTTGCTTTGGCGATGGGCCGCGGGTAGCATCAGCCCGCCTTGCCGGAGCGCCCTTTTTGAAGCTACCCCCTCGATACCGCGCGGAGCCCCGCGGCTAAGTTTGACGCTCTTTAGTGAATTAGCTCCGCTATCACCCTATCACCTCCCGCTGCACCTCAGCGCGCTCACTTGAGAGATACCGACTCCGTCGCAGCCCCGACAACTCCGACAACTTCTCGCCTCCACCATCCCCCAAACGAAACGCCGACGACCAGCGATTCCAGCAGGAAGGCAGACAACATAAAAAAAACCCTCAGCCACCCACGGTTTCCTTCCAATACCCTCTTCTTGAGATGATGATATAAGCAACGTCTTGGCCAGGCTAGAAATGATAATAATAAGGGTATCACCCAGCCTCATATTTGTTAAATGGTCGCGGGGGACGGTGGTGTTACAAAGTTTACCGCGCGACATCGCTGGGGAGCCGCTCAGAGGAGACAAACCCCTTCTGGCTATTGTCCATTCCACCATTACTAAATCATGAAGCTGATCAAGTAAATTATCATTAGAGACAGATACTCTTCCCCCCTCTCTCTTCTTCTCCGTCTTGTCTCCTGCTATATCTGGCTTTGCGTTCCATCGAGGTTCGACAATAAGCCTTCAAAGCCAGCCGAGTTTCAATTTAGAAATTAACTTGATGAAATAGTCTATGTGGCTGGCTGGCTGGCAATGGCCGTACTGGCTGGCAGTGCCTCGTAACCAGACTTAACACATCTCCCTCGGAATGAAAAAAAAAATACTTTTAAACAGGAGGTTTTACCTCCTTGGATTAACCCTCTGTGCGCCAGACAAAATACTGCTATATATATTGTATTGTTGGTCAAATAATCCTCATGTGGCATGTTAAGGGTTAATATATCGCAATTCGTTTAAATATAATGTATGGCGTTCAATCATTGAACTTCTTTTCTTTCAGATTTGGCATCATCTCAGTAATAAGTTACTTTTCCTAATACATGTAACATAATTAATGCTTCGGCCACAGCTCCACCTAATTGTACAATTACTGCTGCTACTACCACATCAGTTTAGATCGGTTAAGGACATTACTATAATAATATTGGTTTCGTTATAATCATTATTACCATCATTGTGATCCTGAATATGTAAATCGTACACTCGGTAATATGCAAATTATTATTCATGCTCACCATCTTCTTCCATCTTCTCACGCTCTCGACGAACTTCTTATTTCTATACCATATTTGTGCATAACACACGCAACAGAGTATTAATGGTGCCTCGGTAATTTCGATTACATACATTTAATACATATTTCTGACATTATTCATTGTACTTTAAAATAGAAAAATAAAGTCACTTTTCTCGTCTCATATTGAAAAAGTTCCCTTTTTAGGGGAAATGATGTTCATCGGTTTGTAGTGATTTGATTAAAAACACAGCTACATGTATATATAATGCGTATCAATGAATGAGACAACTATCATGGGTTGTATATTAGATTGGTAACTGACACAAAAGTATCTGTTGTTGGATCTTATGACTTTGTGAACGTCTAACTTCATGCGTTATACACTGCTTTTTAAGATATTTGGTTAAACCTTATGACAACATATCCAAATACAATGAATTAAAAAAAAACTACGGACTAAGGAGATTTCCTGAACATGTCTGTTTTTTTTTTTTTTTTTTTTTTTGGATTTCACGTATTGATGCTTAAGTTATGAAATAAAGATAAACCTTGTAAGAGTTGTCATAACTACAACAAAACCTATTAGCAATATGAAATGATGTTCAACGAAAGAGACACGTTAATTGAGTCAATCTTTGATTAACCGTTAATTCACCACACATGATCACAACCGCAGCGATCGACTTCAGTGGGAGATATGTTTAAAGGAAAAAAGGACGAACTCTTGATATAACGATGTCAGTATCGCGTAATTTTGGGAATGAATATCGGAGATGATTCTGAGTTCTGACTGAACGGGAAGAGCCAAAACTAGGCCGACATAAATATGACCTAGATATTCCCTCCTCCTCCTACGGAAAAGGGGGCAAATTTGTGCCGTATTGCCGGAGGAAAAATCACCTGGGGCTCAGCAAGTCTCGTATTCTGTTGTTGATTAAGTAACAATTCCTCTTTCGATATTTGTGACAGGTTTGTGACAAGATATCTCCCGCAACCCTTTTCCCCTCTATCATACGAGCCGTCGCCGAGCCGTTCATATCTGTTTGGCTTTCGCGTGGAGGGAGGTAATTTGATCATGTCAAAATGTCCTTTCAAGAATTCGATAAGTCACAAGCGTCTCTTCTCTGACTAGTGTTCTCATGATCTAACATTTCGGCATCATGCAACTACTTACGATGTTTTCCGAATCATGACTGACGTAAGCACACAAGATGAAAACATTAAGTGATGAATGAGTATACTTCTGCATGAGTATCGTGTGTTTCTAGGTCATGATATGCGATATCGATTTCGATAAAGAACTAACATTATTGATTAGTTGGTGGTATGGAGCCGAAAAGTACTATAGCATCGATACAACATACATGATTATGATAAATCACTCGCAACTCTGATAATATAATTCTCATATGACGAATTGAAATAATGAGTGTTACGGGAAACTACATTCATGCACCTCGTACAACAGTTTCGACGTTATACTCTTTCCATGATCTCGATGTTTAAGTAGCATTGCAAATGTGAATACATGAAACAGTAAAGGAAAATACATGAACAGTAAAAGAAATATATATAGTATTGTATCCTTATTGTCTTCCAAAATGGCCTTCCTTCTGTATTTTTCTGTGCTTTTCTTTGTCTTACTGTAATTATAATCAGGAGTTATTCACCTAAGGTGTATACGTCAAACTCGACTCCGCCTATCATATTCTGTGCTTCGTTAGGCCAATAAAATGATTATCTCCTATATTGGCTTTCATCATTATCTCCAAATAATTTCCTTAATCCTCCAAATGAAGCTTTCCCCGTGATTTTAATTATGATTTGACAACCCCTTTCTTCAGCAGTAAAATCAGGACGATCGGACGACCAATTTCCGCACCTGATAAACCCCACGCACCGGACTATAAATGACATCGCTAATGCCCCACACATAGCTTCTCCCGTCAGTGCAGACTCCATGGAGGAAAATAGACTGACCTAGACGCTCAATACAATATCAAAGACGAAGAGAGAGAGAGAGAGCAAGAAAGAGGCACGTCAAGCTCTGATCTGGCAACTTTTCAGGTGTTTCGTTGTCCGGGAAACGGAAGACCATCGTCCTCGGAGAGCATACGACTTTAATCATATTTTTATGACTAAAAGGTCAGGCTTCACATCCGACTTTTTGGCGCCTCCCATTGAAACATGATGGAAGCTTTTAGATAAACCAACCGGGAAATTGATGTTTGTTCGGCCCCCTTTTATGATCGTTCCCTTTTTGTTGAAAAAAAAATGACGAGGGAAGATGAAATTACAGTGAAAACAAAACATTCCTGTTTGATACATTATATGGACTTAAATCCAATATTAGGAAGTATAAAACAATCGACTTCACTTTTTGTTAAAAATGTAATGTATCGATTAAAATGATAATTAAAAAAATTGTTTTGAAGCTGGCTGTTTTTTTCTTCTGCAGTTTAAGTATTTCTAGACATAGCTCTCTACGTCTGTACAGGTGAACTAGAAAAGAAGATAATCAAGTACAATAAAATATACTAACATGAACAAAAGAGCACATGATCCCTTAAAAGGAATATACTGTACTGGGAAGACAAAACTCCTACAAAGAGTGATCGTGAGCAATCTTCTGCCAATGGTCTTAAAATTATGTATTGTCCAATTTAGAAACTTGCTGAAAGTTATTTGCTAAAAAATTATACATATTTGGAGTTATTAGCGATTTCATCACAAATCCTCGAAATGTTCGGCCCGAACAATTAGAGGATTTGTGATTTAATCACTAATTACTCCAAATGTGGATTATATGAGGGCAAATAACTTTCAGCAAGTTTCTACAATGGACAGTACATGAATTTAAGACCATTGGCAAGAAGATTGCTCACGATCACCTGTTGAAGGCATTTTTGTCTTCCCAGTACAGTATATGCCCTTTAATTTGCTTTTTAATTCTAGTACTACAAGTACCACAACGGCTACATTCGTAAGTTATATACTACAAAGGTATAGGTAACATATGAGTAACATATTAAGCATAAAAATATATAGTCTAAAAGATTAACATTATAATGATTCTAACAGAATGGGAATTACTCAATCATCGAGATGTTTGAAACGACAAGGAAATGGCAAGGAGATATAAAGAACGGTAAGATAAGGGAACATTCCAAAGAAGAATATTCGGAGAAAGGGAATAATTGATATGATTAACGACAAATAAAAAATAAAAGAGAGAGAAGGAGTGGGGGGGGGGGGGGGGTGCAGGGGGTAATAAAAAGAAATGGTGCTTTGAAGGAAGGGGGGGGGGAGAAAAAGCATGAACAAAGAAAGAATCACACTGAATTGTTATACGAACATGCTAATTACTTCTCCAGCACGATTTTAATTCGGAGTGCGTGTACTGTTATTCACTCAAGACATAATAATTGTGACGCAGAATCATAACGGACCATGGGTCTAGACGGCATGACGTGCACATGTTCTTTCACCACACTTTTTTTTCTCTCCATCGAGTAGAAAGAAAATGACGACATGCGGAGGAAAAGGGGGGAACCAAATCAGATTTGCAAACCTGTCGTAACCCAGTTCGACTTCCAGTCGGCAGCACCCCCCGATTGCAATCTTCTCAATTTTGACCTAATTACGAGGTCCCGCATATCAAATGTGGAGAAACAGTTTAGAAACCCTTGTGCCTTTCTTCATTTGCTTTGTATACGTGTGATGATCAACTGCGCCGAGTATTCCCCCTCCAATTTTAGGGGGGTGGAAGCGGGCCTACAACAGGCCGCTGAGACCGAGTTTTGTCTCCGCCGTTCTAGCTTTCGTTTCCCGGAGACCTACTTACGGTTAGTTGTTGATTCACAAAGTTTGTTGAGGCTAAAACAGAGAAAGTTACGATTCGAAGTGTAAAGGGGGGCTCAGGAAGACCAGGAGGAAGAGATAAGTAGGTTAAGGGGCCAAATATGCGGGGTTTTGTCAGAAGAAATTGAACGAATAATCTATCATTTGTATAAATATAATGCTCTTTTGACTTTACCGAAGAAGAGTTCAGGCTTCAGAGTGACGGT
This sequence comes from Arbacia lixula, assembly GCA_963669155.1. Lineage (NCBI taxonomy): Eukaryota > Metazoa > Echinodermata > Echinoidea > Arbacioida > Arbaciidae > Arbacia > Arbacia lixula. Next base: position 8,743,646 of record OZ022583.1, read on the forward strand.
CTGATGACTCTGTCCTGAACTTCAGAGAAGATATAATCGTTAGTATTGGCTGATGTTAAATGTTATGTTGATGATCTTGTAGTCATAACAATGTCATGTTGACTTCAACAATAACATGTTTAAATAACATATATACATTTTTTTTAATCACAAGTATGATAAGAAAAACATAGTAAAATAAATCGGGGAGCATCAAGTTTTGATCTAAAAAATGCAATCAAATAGCCATCGGCAGTACGTGTAGTACACATTTCCTATCATGTAAACATGGTTTATCAACATGATCAATACTACAGATTAACCGAGCCTTTAAAGAATAATTAACTGTGTGTGTCCATACGCACATTGGCCGTTTTAAATTCAAATAACACCCGTAGGCAATTTGTCAAATATTGTTGAAAACAATCAGTAGCTTCTGATTGTTTTAATAAGCATTTGCACGTCGCTTTGGGAATCCAAAGAAAGTGCAATACACAAAACCAGTTTTCTCTGTATTATGTAAAACTACATAAATCATAGGCTAGTATTTAACGTTTAGGCAACGTTAATGTATTTTGTATACACACATGATTAACTATGATTTTAAAGCCTTAATATTTACGATATGCAAGCATCCTAAACAAAACATGTTCAGAGCGTGCTCATAAAGGTAACTCCAGATAATCTTAAAATGGGCAAATGATATTTGACCGATATGCGTGTGGGATATGAAATCAACTTCTGTTAGTAAGTTGCTACATCAATTAAACATTAAAAGCGATGGAAATGGAAATGCATTATTTATTTTCCTCTTGTGTTTAAGGTAACTCTTTAAAGATTAGCGCACTTTCAACTGTTCAATGACCTGATGTAGAATCTTTTCAAGATCTTTGCAAGAACAGAGTATGGTTTCGAGAGCGCTCTGACAAAAATACATTGAAGATGTGAACTTTCAAATTATGGCAATATTTTGAGAGGCACACAAATACTACAACAAATTTTGTATAAACGTGTAATCTCCGGCGTGCTTGTTTTAGTGACTTGTTGTATATAAAATTGAATGTAAATACAATGTGTATGCTTGTATATATAGTGTGTGTGTATGAGTGGGTGTGTGTGTGTGTGTGTGTGTATGAGTGGATGTATGTGTGTGTGTGTGTGTGTGTGTGTGTGTGCTGATTGGAGGAGAGGGGTGGGGGCGATATGGATCAAAATGAGTTTCTACGCTAACGAACACGTTGGAGAGAGAGGGGGGCGGGGGGGGGGGGGGGGGGGTGAAGCGGATGGAATGAACCAAACTCCTCCATTCTCTGATTGTTACTATAGACATTGGAAACATACATTCAACACTCACCTCCTGTTTGTGTAACAAAACAAAAAGGAAATAAGAACGATATATTTGAATTACACAAGAAAGCTATATACAGCAGTCGGGTAGCCTGATTTGGCGTAAATAAATACGAGACAAACACTCAACCTGTGTTCACCTGAACCTCGTACATGATTTGTGCTTTGTAAAACACCCGCTGAAGTGGCGATAAATATGGTTGTCAAGAAGCCTGGTAGGAACAAAGGAGGAAATTGTTCAACTGTGTGAGGAAAATTCGTTTTAAATTGTCCCATCGTCACCCGGTTACCCTTTGGCTGTATAGCGACATCATCAATGAATCTATACGGTTAAAGGAATCCATGGTTTGGTGTGATACCGTAACTCAAGAAGTATGCCAGCCGGTGTTCAAATTCGTTTTCAAGCTTATCCTGTTTTTTTTTTATACAAGATAGAGTGAAAGTACATTGTTCTGAAAGACGAGTGTTACATAAATTCAAACTTGGCTAAATCTGCATTTTGTTATCACTGGTTTGCCATGGTCCACAGTCATGTTGTAATGATGCTGCATGTGCTACTACTTTGGAAAGTTTTCTCGGAAATGCTCATTCACATATATTTTAATTAATGATTTAATTTAAGTCTTTCTTTCGTAATGAGATGATCCAGTGCAGAATATATAATTACTGATCAGTGTGTTTATTACCTGTGTGTACAGCTGTCTGCATACCTGGCTGATTGTATAAACTGTTTAATCACTTTTCACGATACCGGAACTTTCAATTTTTCTTATTGGTTGGAAATGTCTTAATAATTTTCTAGATTGATGTAGGAATTATGATTTCCGTAAATAACATATTGACCAAAACAGTACAAAAAACAAGGACGAAACTCAATTAATATTTATTTGATCCTTATCTCTACAGTGACTCAATATTTACCATGAATACGAAACAATTCAAAGATACCGTGCTCAGCATGTGTGAGATATATTCTTTGATATTCACCCAAATCAATTGTTGTCGTAAAATTAATTTTTCGATATTTTTATTTTACATGTTTGATAGAAAACATCATACCAACACAATATTCTTCTTGCAGGATTTGAACTCCAGGTATTTATCTCAGAAATTCAGTCGTTTTATACACGGTTGTGTCTTGTCTTCAAGTCAATCGCACATCACTGATAAAGATGTAATAATCTTACACTCCATCGGTCCTCGTCTTCAATATGTTTTAGTGTTATAAATGTAGTAGCATCCCACCAAACGATTGTGTTTAATAAACATCACCTTGATGAAGTAATTAATGTTTTATGTATGTCAAAGCAGTATAACGACCCCATTTTTTTTGAAAAGGGAAGAGGGTAAAAATATCAAAATCTGGTATCTGATTTTGTGTTATTGTTTTTCAATTGATTAGCTAAAATAAGATATTTCCCCTCCTCTTTATGTCACTAGCTCAATATATTAACACTATAATCGTTGTATGATATTCATTTTGTCAAAATATGTTAACTGATGGCTCTCCATTGGTAAGCTGTGAGCGTTAGTTTATGTTTTTGCCGAAGGAGGCTACAATGAAAACGTAAATTTTATGGCATCTAGTTGTTCTACATAGATCCCCTTTAATGTTTGGCTCCAAACCAAATAATGTGGGCACGTCGTTGGGCAAAGAGTACATGCAAATTATGGAAATTAAAACAATCCAAGAGAACATATTCTTTGAGAACAAACACCAGTGAAATCTTCTTGTCATTTCACCTTCCCCAACCTGCTTTTTGCATTTCCTTCTGTGTTCTGGAAAAATTGTTTTTCGGATCCTATTTCAAACGGCGGGCCATTACAATGTTGATTGATGTTGAGGTAAACCGGATCGGGCAGCCGCTGCTAGCTGGGCGGTAGGCGAGCGGGCCGACCGCCCTAGTCGAGCGGGGACCGCGACGGGAGCAGAGGGGGTTTCGAGTCGTGCTCGACCTGTCAGAGTCACGCACCACCATCTTCCGTAAAACCGCGCTAAACATGATATGGGAAGGATTTACCTCGACATTATTTTATGCCCTAGTCATGATCTTTCTTCGCGATGCCCCCCCCCCTTCTCCCTGTGCTCTCTTATTATGTTGTATGTATATCTCCACGCGTCGACTGAATGACCACATAAAAACACTTTTGTTTCATTCCCTTTTCTCACTAATATTCACGTCGCCACTCCTCTAAGTAAATTATCAAAAACATTTCCATCGAAACCTTTTAAACACGTGCAACGCAGAATATAAGAACCCTGGATATATTAGCTAATACAACCATTGTTTAAACGTCTTGCCTGACCTTAGAACATAAACATACATGGGAGCGGAAGCCACCGTACTAATGGGGGAGCTTGGCACTTGTTTTAATATGTCAACAACAAGCTACTGTGTTTTGGGGGAAGAGTATGTCCCCTAAACATAATTGATTCTGTTATCAGCCCACTTCATATAGACCTGCGACGGTTTCTACTCGATAAACAAATGTATAAGTGTTTGAAATTATGTCATCCTAGCGAGACGCAACACTAACATCAGTTGATCGTTATATTTGACCGCTTTCTTTAAAACTATATCAATACAGGTACATAGCAAGAGAAAGAGAAAGTTAGAGATAAAGAAAGAGAGAGAGGGAAAGTGAGAGAAAGGAAGAGGGAGAGAAAGATGGAGAGAAAGAAAGAGTGAGAGAGTGAGAGAGAGAGATAGAGAGAGAGAGAGAGAGGGGGGGGGGCGAATAGAGATTAAAAAAACAGAGGGATATATCATTCAATATAGGCGAAAAAAGGGAGAAGAAGAAGAAGATGAAGAAGAACAGGAAAGAGAAGAGAAAGCATAAAGGAGAGATACAGAGCGAGAAACACACACAAACGCACCACACACACACACACAAAAAGATTCAAGCTTTAAGATTCAATCTAGTTTTATTCATAAAAAGCAAGGAACATCAATATACAATAAAGATTGAAAAAAAAAACATTACCGTATCAAAATATAAAATATAAAGGGTAACGGTGACTGGGGACTAGATTAAAGAAAACATCGTTTAAATTCTAGATCCTTTCTTTATAAAATGGAAGAGATCGGGAGAGAGAGAGAGAGAGAGAGAGAGAGAGAGAGAGAGGGAGGGAGGGGGGGGGGGGGGGGTAGGCAGACACCAGAGCAGACGATACCCATTGTATGGCACACTGCGTACTAGCACGACTATTAGCATCGATATCATAGTCTTACCAAGCTAACCAAGTGAAACGATGAAGTATGTAATTTCTTTGACAATTGTGTAATATGATGAATTCGCAGGTCGATAACAGGAGCATTATCCCAAAGTGGTGAAGCTGAAAATTTTTCACCAACAGTGCCCCCTCCCTCCTTTGATTGGGGAAAAAAAATGGTGTGCCTTTGGTTTTATGAGAGGAAAGCGAGTCAAGGGCTTGCACCAGTGGATAAAGAGGCGGACACACACCCAGTTTTTGCTCTCCGCAGATATATAAGAATGTTCCCGTGGATTTATCACGATCAAAACCGTTTTATTGGTCCATCCATCTTCGGCGGACCGGCGATCGAGCGACTGAGCCGACGCGACGGGCCAAGGTAGGCATGGAAGGCGAGGACACAACGTGGTCTTGGAATCTCGCACGGGACGACTCGTCTGGGTGATCTTGGGGGCGGTCGGGCGGCCTACGCTGGTGCGGAAGATCATTAGCGGCGGCAAAATAGAAAAGAAAAACAGAAAAGGAATATCATAGCCTCCAAAAGCCGCGGATAAAAACAGACACACACTTACCGACAAACACACCAAGAACAAAACATCATAATGTTGGGAGAGTGAGAGAGAGAGAGAGAGAGAGAGAGAGAGAGAGAGAAAGAGAGAGAGAGAGAGAGAGAGAGAGAGGGGTGGGGTGGGAACACATTCCTGAAAATGCGCGGGAATGTTTTACGGCGAGAAAATTACGCAGAAGGACGCGCGGTCGTCTGCTAGTACTTGATCAGCAATAATCCGCCTCCTGTAATGCGTTTCGATGCTGCACCTGTCCGCTCTTAGTTTTACGCCATTTCCGAGAGCCTGTTCCCATTGTTGTATGTTTCCGTGTACTCTGCCCCTTCCTATCTCCTTGACTAGTGATGTCCAGCAATGTAGCACTGTATAGGCACAAGGTTACATCTGCATACTACCGACGCGCGCTATAATGAAATGGATTGGGCGTTATGTTTATGAGAGAGTGGAAACGCTATGTCGGCAACCCTGCTCATAATTTCAAAATGGGCTATTTATCAAAGGGAAAAGAGCCGATAACTAAGAAGACGGGCGGCTATCATGAAAAGTTAACTATCATCAACTGGGAGTCTGGGGGATTTGTTTTAGGGGATGTTTGGTGATCATGGGTGGCCGGAAAATCCAGTAAAATAACAGTTTAGGTTAGGGTAATGCGCGCGCAAGGTTACGAGGTGTCGAGACCATAGAGACCGGGGGAGTGCGGGTGCGTTGCGTAACTTTATCGAAATGTTTGTAAACATATATCACCCTCTCAACGATACATTTGACGGGGGTTTGGCAAACAAATAATTCACAGCTACACGAGATGGAAATAACAACATGACGGGCGGGGGGGGGGGGGGGGGGGTGAGATCGACCCACAGCTACCTTGTTATGGACATGATTTAATATCTCGTGAAAGGAGACACAGGGGTGAAAAGAGGAAAGAGGGGACCCGGCATTGCGCGAAGCGAAATATGTGGCGCCATGTCGAGATGAAATATTAAGTTTATTAGTTATAACAGGGAACCTCCCTGGTTATAATATTATACTGTGCCTTAAATAATCATTGTTTCTACGTGTGCCAGAAGCAATTTATTGACATCAATGTGTGCTTGCACTCTTCACACACTGTGTACGCAATCATTTTATTTTGAAAACTAATTCATAAAACGCTTCTGAGATTTAATGCAAATCCCTTAGTTAATCCAATCATTTAAAAACACTCGAACACATTCTACACACATTCTACACACAGAACACGGTTTGATATTACATGCGTACCCATTCATGACCCCTCAAATGTTCGCAACACGTGATGCATCATGCTGAATCGGCGAACGACCTACTACAATAATATTTTCTTTACATCGGCTAAGTATGTTGTTTACATCCGGGGATGTACGGTCATGTTGGTATGGAGCGCGCGAGTGCAGGGTGGCGATGGATGAAGACAGAGAGTCGCGCGCTGTATTTTGTGCTTATAGACATACTGCGCTGAACATGATAGATGCTCGTATTCCCAATGATGATGTTCCTCACTCACACACTCTTCGTCTTAACAAAAGGCCGAACATCAGCAACAGGCGAAAATAAATGGCGTTACAAATTGAGGCGACAGGCTCGAGGAACTACGACATTGTGGCATTCATAAATCAAGCCACACTTGAAACAAACAACTCGTGCAACATTTTCGTCATTTCAGCTCGACCCCAGGTTGCGCACCAAATCAGCCCGCTCACTCAGGGGTGACCTGAATGTGCAAGTACGCACGTCCGAAACGTAGGCATTTGACACATCGTCATTACGTTATTTGCGGTGTACATAACTGACTGTATGGTTAGGTCGTTACATCCATGAATCCATGAATCTGTTTAAGTTAATAATGCAATTACCAGTACAATACTGCAAATTATTCAGGAGGCAATCGATGATTATGCAACGTGAAGTCATTACCCCTTCCTATGCCATATAAAACATTATTCTATGGGTAGCCTGGCCCCCAGGCTTATAGGCATTATAAATCCAAACTATAATATTTAATAAACAGGTCACTGAGAGCATTTTCAGAGACTGGGAGGGATAAAAAAAATGAAGGAAAAAAAACACTTCCCCAAAATCCTATCACTACCCCCCCCCCCCCCCCCCCCCCGCTCAGCTACTTCTTGACATGCTTGAGCGATTTCCGCCCATGCCCGTGACTATTTCGGAAAGGCATATATGGATTCATCTGTTCGAGTGTCACGTGATAAATTTGACTACTATGGGGTCGTGTAGCCCGACAATGTTGTCGAACTGCTAGCATGGTTAATCTTGTAATTCTGTGACTTGAGACGGAACGTTGGATGGTTGAACAGGGTATGATAAATCATCCACGGTTTCTGTAGCCTTATAATTTTATTCACGGTACAGATTTGTACTTGATATCAAAATATTGAATTGAATTTTTGATGGCAAACAAGTATGTTAGTTTGCAAAGTACTAGATGTATACTAGATCTTATAGTCAATATGCGAAGTTTATGAGAATTTGGGTGACAAATAAAAAAGAAAAATTTTCCACCAGGTTGTATTTCCGAATAGACTGGTAATGTAACGACCCAATGATAATGTGAAAACATAATTCATGCAGTGTCATTTCCCACGCTACGCAACACGTTGTAATTCATGAGTCTACTGTTCGCCAAGCATTTGCAGAATGAATAACAGGACTATCTGTGACGTTGTGAATTCAATTCACTCTCCATGCTTCCAGTCAAATAAATAACATAATCAAGTTTAAGAGGGAATAAAACGAACGTCTTGTAATTGAAACACATGTGTCCCGTTGCAATTTTCTTACCTTTGCCATGCTTTTGGCATCATTCATGAACAATTATTATTATTACAAACACAATGTGGCTAGTTGAGTGTACCAGTGTATTTTATACAATGCCTGCTATCATGACAGCGATTATTCTTTTTCTTCGTGTATAACATAGAAAGGCTTGAAACTGCTTCATAAATCGAATAATTATTCGAAATTGTTCATTAAGCAATTTAGTCATTTGAATAATGACGTGCAATTCCCTCCAAAATGTGCATTTATGATTTAGATTACTCGTGTGTTTAATGAAGGGAAACAAAAAGACATTTTGGAGTTGTATGGTGATTTCAATCGCTAATTGCAATGCGTTTTGGGGTTCGTTGCATCTTTCTTAAGTAGTCAAACTTCATCGCTTATACAGAACAGAATCCTCCGTATTATGTGCCAGTTCTCATTACCTTGAATCTTCGTTACCCCTGTTTGAACGTTGCTTAATGTTTTTGATATGAATACGATGCAAATTGCCTGTTTAATGCGTAGATACTTTTCAAACCTAATATCTCATGCACATGTTTTCATTGAATGCTGAAATTCATCAGTACAATACCTTTTTAACCTGTAAAATTCCACATGTGGAAAGTTAAATACAAAATACTCTTTCCAAATCAGCCCGTTGTTTAGGTCCAGTAACCTAGATTTTATTACCAGCCCACATTCAGAATGCTTAGTTTCGTAATTCTTTTAAATTCAACTTATAAACAGTGTCAAAATAAAATGTAAGCAAAATTACAAATGTTAACTGACTGGCAATGGAAGCCACGTTGCTCAGTAATGTGTTTCTTTTGTAATAGCTTTAAACATCACATGGCCGAGTTAATTCGACTCATCTTCTAAAAGCCCTTATACCATATGTTTTATAATACAGGTAACCTAGGCTCTGTGGCGCACTGGATGCATCGCATCTTAATTCTTTTGTCTATCCTTTTCGCAGCTAGGAGCCGTGCCTAATCTATTGTTACCCGCGTTTTTTCGGTTTGCCTGATTTTGCCCTAAGGGTATTATGTAATAGTAAGTGACGAGACACATATGGGAGAACATGATTGGTAGATTTTGTTTTGGTATGATGGAACGAGGGTCCGAGGGTACATGAGTTTGAGGGAGTGGTGTGAGAAGCTATTTTGTCGTAATTGACGTGTTTTGTCACCCACGGGGAGGAGTCCTGTGCGCGGGAGAGAGTCGGGGAAGTCTGGGGACTTACTGCATGAGAGTGAGTGCATCCACCCCAACTCTAGCTGCCACTGTTTCTGCTGTCATGAGCGGGAAGTGCAGACGGCCGTCGTGTGGACACAAATTCCTCCGAGAGGCAGGCAACAGGATCTTCAATTCTTAAAAATAACTGTAAGTCTGAAACATGCCAGTTTGCGGGGGGTTTCTACAACTGTTTAATTTCTGTATAGGCAAGTCTTTCAGATTAAAGTTTGACTTTCTAAAAATCAGTGCTTTCAACTAAAGTGAACATTTTAAATGCAAACAATTTCTGACACGAAAATTACCATTTCAAATTGAATGATTTCTTCTAGTTCGGAAACTGAACGTATATATTTTTCAGCAAAAACTGAAATGTGTTTAATTAGAAGTCATATGTCATAAACGCCCTCTTTTGGCAAGTAACAAAAGTCGGCCATTTTATGTCAGCCATTTCGAACTTTGAGGAAGCCTATATTGTTGGGTATTTCTCATTGATCGGTACCACCGTGTATTTACGGCATATATTTATATTGGGATGAAAATGAGAACTACTTTAGCGTGGCTATATGTTTTGATAATCAATGGTTTATGCAACTTACGCATTTTGTTAACAAGCGGTCATAAGTAATGGTTGCTGGTTAAATGGAAGTATTGTACAAAGCAGAGGTATGAATCATTCTAGCACTGGACATTATTATGCTAGTAAATGGCTATTATGGTAATTGGAGATATCGAGGAGATATCCGGTTGCTGTTTTTTTTTTTGCGAAGTCTATTAATTGGCAAACCAAATAGTGTGATTATTGTCATTTTAAGATGTCGTGTGCTTTACAAAATATAAAGTTAAAGCGTACAAGTTATACTTGGGTTGAATATATATTTATGATGCGGTGTAACTGTATTTCAGACGTAATCAAGGGTTCAGCCATTACGTGCCCTTGCACCCAGACCGGGCGGTGACAGTTCGGCTTCCTGGTCTCCTTCATCGACGTCACCGAGCATCGAGGATCGCAACTACAACCACCTCAGCTCGGGCATCGACGTCCTACCGTGTAACCTCGACAGCGGGTCTTTCGATGAACTCGCGCTTCAAAAATCAACGTTATCGCGATCGCGTCGTCAAGGCAACCGGGTTGTATTGAAGCTGCACACTGCGCTGAACATTATCAACCGGTCATGTGCAGGTTTTGATATCTGTACCGAAGATAGTTTGATGTAAACCCATAATTTCATTCATTATTTTTGATATATATATGACTAGTAGACAGAGTCAATCGGAAAGTATTTGATTGTTTATCCATCATGCCTATTTAAAGATTATTGTGTTGAGGCAATATTTCACTGTTCAATTCAATTGATATGTGTATGTTATTGCGTTTCATTATAATCTGATTATTTCATGCATTCCTTTTAATTAAAGTTTCATTTTGAAACTACAGAAATATTAGTTCCGATTTTTATTAATTATTTATCTTATTTATGAAGAAACCCACTATGTGACAAACAGCATTCATCCTCTCTAAATACTCTTTACCTGGCGCAACATAGAATAAAATAAGTTAACAGCTTTAGCTCCCCGGTGTAATTATTTTATTTACATGATTTATCTGCATGCTCTTTTTACACAGGTGTACCCAATTTATCAAGCCAGTGAGGCATTTACGGGTAAACCTTCTTCTGCATCGTTTATACTTGACCCGTGCTCGTATTGGGCATTCTCATTTGACTCATGCATACTTATTTGCACTAGAAACTCCACCTCAATGCATGTCATGTAATTATACACTAACAATTAAACACATTCTCCTTGAATGTGTTGAACTTGCAAATATTCGTATTAACTTTTTGATTGTCCTGACCTCAAGACATTATTTAGAGATATTTCGCGATTATGTGTTACAAACTTTCTAAAGAAGATCAATCTTTACATTTGATTTTAAGTGGAAAACTTATCGTATCCCAATCACAACATGTATACCCTTGGGCAACGTATTTTATTCCAATTGCCTAGTCTTTCGGAGGAGACTTTAAACCGTCGATCCCGTGTAAAGGAGAGTCACGCCATTGGCACGTTAAAGAACATGCTTCTCTTTTCATAAAGAGTAGGGAAGTTATTCCGAGGAAGTAGTTAACATATTGATTTATTTCTGATTTATAATCCTTCTCAAATTCTGTAAATCACATTAGGGAAACTTGAATGGTATAATCTTTTTAGATGAACTGTTCGACACTTATATGACACTCAAGTGTTAGTAGTGTCGTTAATTTCTTATCAGTCAATCAATCAACCAATCATTGTTTATACTTACATCCCTGCAATACTCATGTTTTTATTAATCGTCGCTATTGCCGATCAGTCACTATTAATATTTTCCTATGTGAAGTCATATGTTGATATAATCCATGTTTCAATTTTGTATATTTTTTAGTTCTAGATTCGATGTACTGGTGTCATGACGCGACCCATCGACATCGCCTGGCCCGCCAATGCCAAGGAGATCGCGCGGGAGATCCTGGATTATGTCACGGACGGCGACACACGCCCTCTCCTGGTCCATGCCTTCTCCGTCAGCAGCCACGTGCGTCTGCGGAGCGGAGTAGCCGTTAGCCCTATGCATCGGTGCGTTACCGCATCGTTGCTCAGATCCTGTACAGTTGTATTCTCTCCAGGGATAGCTACGAGGGTATCTACTCGTAGGACGCCAACAACTCCTTTACGCAGTTTGTCACCAAGAGGGTTACAGAGACCTACCATTGGCTGACCAACAAGTACACCATGGATAGCATCGTCAAGGTGAGCTTGAAGGGTGAACTCTCCCGTGAGCATTGGCGTGAAGATGTGTAGTTCGCCAATGTGGTTTTCAGGAAATGGTAATGTAAAAGTTAAAGGTCCGTCTCATTGGTGGAGATGTCGCAAGGACAGCATAGATAAGTTACAGAGACTTACAGGAGACTTGAAAAAAAAAATAAAACACATTCGAATTCACGATGACCCGTCTAGTCTCGCAACGACTCGGTCTCAAACAAGCCACATATTTCTAACATTTTACAAGGCATAAACTCAGCAGTAATTTACATCTTGGGGAATCATAATTCATAATGATTCATTAATGTATGAAGGAAAGCGAGAATTCCATAAGAATTTCCAAAGAAACAAAGCAGAGTTTATTAACGGTCCTACTGTTCTGCATTGTCTTTCAGGTGAATGAGATCTTTACTGGCCGCACGGTCAAGGCGCCCGCCCTGAACCTCTTCTTTCGCGATGACCCGATCGACACGGCCAAGGAAAACGACGAGTTGGTCGAGCAGTGGCGCAAGCATGTGGAGAGCGACCTTGACGTCAAGTGTTGCAGAACTCCCCACTTTGCGAAGCACAGTGACGAGTAGGAGGAGAGCATCTACGGCTTTATGGGCAAACTGACACTGCAGCGCTGCCGCACGTTCCAGTTAGAGAAACTCAGCAGTAATTTACATCTTGGGGAATCATAATTCATAATGATTCATTAATGTATCATAATGAAAGCGAGAATTCCATAGGAATTCCGTCGTCGGCGGGGACGCTACTGTAGGAAGCGCCAAAGCAGGCCGAATTAAAGTAGAATGAGTGAGGGAGCTCAACAAATGGACACTAGGCTAAATCTTCCTAAAGGAGTGGTCACTATAGACTGTAGGATGGACTTTGCCACGACTTAACGAAGGATGAGTTAGGGAGATAATCAATCCGCGCAGCCAGCTTGACAAATGAACAAGAAATCTCTCCTACCAGAGATGCCATTATAGGATGGACTTATGCGAAACTTGACAAAATGGTAAGAAAGAGAGAGAGCCCGCTGAGCTAGCGCAACAATCTTGCCTAAAATGAAGGTCACGATGAATTAACGGATGGGCTTTGGAACGATTTGAAGAGAACGCGCAGAGGTAGCTCAACTAATCAACGCTACATCTCTCCTTAAGGAGAGGTTATTGAAGGGTGGACTTTCCCACAGAGGAACACCGCGGTAACTCCACACATGTCCTATATAAATATCAGTGACACATCTCTCTCTTGATTAAGCTGCGAGCTTTAGTATTGACTGGTCAGAAATAACCGCCAATCTGAATTGTTTACATGCCGAAACTCGCACATCATTATTGAACCAGCGGACTGCATCTCCTTTTGGGTATTGAGCATTAGTTTATAACTGATGCAGGGGAACAAAGGGTATTTTGTATCCACCCATTGGACTGTCAGTATAGACATGCTCACCGTAATAGCGGATCATATTCAGATATGCCTAGAACGAGTATTTACCTAACTTGTGACATATGACTCAAGTCATAGATGTATGTGTTATGTCACAGAAAAAAGAATGTTTCATTATCATGTATGTATATTATGAAACTGATATGTGAGCCAAGAATCTGGAGGTTGAGATTTTGTAGTCGTATACTGTGTAAAGTTTACTTGAAAGAGTTTGGATTGATGAAAAAGAACCAGGGGTATGGGGCATGGGAAGAAGGATTATTAAGTTGATAAGCATCCTGACTGACTGGTTTACCATGATATGCAATTGATACAAAGAGCTCAGTACAGAGAACTGTGTGGCACTCCATGATCGCCTACGTCACACGACAAAGCACCCAGAGAGAGAGAGAGAGAGAGAGAGTATATCAAGCAGTCATTTTAACATAAGATAGCTTGGACAGACCACAAGGCAAATCATGATCGTAATTATTTCACGAAAAGTTAAATTGCATGCATGAATACTTTTGAACAAAGAATGATACGACCTCTCTTAACCCTAATACTACCGGGGTATTTCAAAGCATGCTAGGGTGGGTGGGGGGGGGGGGGGCATTATGGCCATGGGCCGCCCGATTCCCTCATTTTTTTTTATAAGGGTCAAGAATTATGTACTCTACCAGTTGTATAGCTAAATATACGAAAGTGCCTTTATGTTTTTAATTCAATAATGTATGCTCATTTATGCAAGAAATCACTATATAAAGCCTTAGGAATATCAATTTCTGGTACAGATATCTTTAAAAAATCCCTCATCAATTCCCGAAAAAAGGATAGGTTGTGGTAATTATTTTTTACGTATTTCATTGTTTTTCGTCAAGCGCATTTTGCGATTTGGGTGTAAGTGTGCGTGAATGTGGGTGTATGTGGGTTTGTGTGTGTTGTAATTATTTACACTTCCTGTAAGAAAAGTATTTACATAAAATGGGAAATCTCCTGCATGATTTTGTCTATATGGTTGTGCTCAGTCATATAGAGAAATAGCGAAATTTCAGCCACATGTGTTTGGTAAACGTAATCTGGTATTTGCACGGTAGGTCCGATCGTCATGAATTTGGTATCAAAATGCGCGAAAAGGATCAGAAAAAAAAATCGTGTTCGTTTCGAAATATTGAGGTGTTCGGAAGTACCGACAAATAAATGACGGGTGGTGGGGGACTAATGCACCCCCGTGAGTATTAGGATTAAAGGATTATGTGAAGCACGTTGAATTCTCAATACTGCACATATAAGGATAGTCGTCCCATGATGTATTAGTGTAAGAGACCGGCGGCATGGATCATTCTTCGACACATATCCCCGCCACACACACGCCTGAGTTGCAAGTAATATCATGTGAAGTGCACAGTATTGATGCAAGAACACGACATGGAATTCATTCTCTATAAGAAGCAGAATAATTGTGGTTGTATTTAATTGAGGAAAGCAATGTTTGAGCAAACTATTTCTCTCTCAAATGACATTCTATTGCATGTGAATCTCCAACGATATAAGCTATCCATCATGTACATTGTATATTTATATATTCATGTTACCAGAATCAGTGTCGGCGTGTGTAAAATATCTAATTGGTGATTCAAATGGCCTAGCTTCTTTGCATTGTAGAGTGTACAGCTCGGTTTTTCTTGATTTCCCCCGAGATGTTCCTTCACATATACATATATGATTCTCTCTGCTTGTGATCTGCGTCGGGTTTCACTGAAACTCCTTGCGTCGGACGCAAGGACGACGCAGGGAAGGATTGTAGAAGTTTGCAAGCAAGCTGCCAACTCCACGTAGAAAAACACGGACGGCCGGTTGTGACCATGGCATAAGGCATCCTAGTATAAATGTACTTATCTTTTAAAGGATGAATAAATAAGAACTTAATCAGTTATATTTCTAAGCGTTTAATAAAGACAGCATTATAAAAGAACAGGTATGTATTTTTAATTTTTAGTTCTTGAAATAAAATGTATGTTTGTCACATCCCACCTAATATCCCTCATTCTCATTTTCAATTTTATATTGTAATAAATCATTTTACTTTCTTACTTTCTTAGTTGTATTTTTGTAGGGAGGGTGGGGGGGGGGGGGGGGGAGGTCAGCCAGCAAATAATATGTAAGAAAACAACATGACATTTTTTATATTCAGGAGAGTTTTTGTCGACAATTGCCAAAGTGTTGCATCACTGTTTGAATTGAGTTTTGATTGGGACAATTCTCTGCATCCACAATACAGTGTATAGATATTTGAATGTTTCCTTCATCAAAACAATGAGCATTTACATTATTATACATGGACCAGTTTCATCATTACCGTATTGATATATGTCATGAATTTGAAAATGTTGATGCATTGAAGAATAAAAAATATATTTGTGGGGAAAATAAGCAACCGTCTACGTCTGCTTGTCTGAATATGGAGTACCGAAGTTTAACGCCATTTGAGCATTATTGTTAAGACAAATAGCTCTAAACAATACGGGCAGAACAAGCAGCGGTGATTACAACGGGGAATGTAATTGAGAATGCCGGACACTAGCCCGGTATACAGTATCGGACAGGTAAACCTCTCAGATGAGTGAGTTTGTTTAGAGCCAATTTGTCTTGACAACATGTTCATATGACGACACCACTTCGGTACTCTATATGAACGAATGCTTGCATCGGAAGAGAAAAGAACAACGAAGATGGCTTTAGAGAAACAGAGGGGGGGGGGGTAGAGAGAGAAAAAGAGAGGAGGAGGGAGAGAGAGAGGTGGAGAGAGAGGAGGTTGGGAGAGAGAGAGACGGAGAGAAAAGCGAGCGCCATGGAAAAGCAGTAACATTTATCAATTATCTCACAGCATAGAAGATGTCATATCATAGTTCACGTTACTACAAGATTGTATCAGATTTATAGGGCTCTCGGGTCACTTTCAGGATACATTTGGGCAACAAATCCCCCCCCCCCCCCTCCCCCATGTGATTTTTTTTTTCATAAATTGCACATTTCCTTATACCAAAAAGAAAATTACCTAAGTAATAGATAGAAACTTGTTGACAATCTGCAAGTATATATGTTTAATACTCTATGAAAACGTATCAACATCAGCAATCGGTCTGTTGGCTCAGTTGGTAGAGCGTCAGACTGATAACCTGAGGGTCATGAGTTCGATTCCTGACATAGATGCTCTTTTGGTTTTTTTCTCGTTGATTTGAAACTAATAGCCTATACGCTAAAATCACCAAGCAAAACCACCGACGTCTTATAGCCTAGTGGTAGGGTAAGCGCCGGGACTACCTCACACTCGTGCTAGCGAGCACGGGTTCGAAACCCGCTAACTCCAAGGTTGCAAAGCCAAGGTTCAAGGATTGTCGGATGGCCCGGCAAAGGCATTGGGATCGCCCTTGTTCCTCCCCTAAAGAGTTAGAGTCTATAGTTCTTATAGGCTATAGTTTTTAGGAGGTAGGAAGGGATACGCGATGGGCCGGTCGCCATACCAGAAGGGAACTAATGGTAGTCGGTAAAGGGTGATGAGCCCGAAGTCACGACACCTGAACTCCTGGCAACCATCGCTTAACCTTTTACTTTTTTGTTGTTGAACTATTGACTTTAATTGTCGTTTTCCTTCTATCTTTGATGACAACAATCATCCAGAGCCTTATCATCTTTGTTGTTCCGTTTTTCATTATTCCATATTCCTCTTCTTATTACTTTTCTGCCCGGTTTTTTGTCCATAGATTTTCTACACTTTCCTGGAGCATGTTGCATATAGGTTTCAAATTCTACCTTACCATCAATGGAAGCTACCGAGAAAACCTATCTGCAACATGACCCTGATCTCTGATATTAAAAGTATTGTGCAATTGCACTTAAAGGTATTATGTCATCGTTGGCCCATCTGAAGAGCTTTCAGTGCGTAATATTATTCAGTTTACCTGAATGATAGCCAACATGTTTTCGATTTCCATCACGTGCTAATCACTAACTCTTTGTGGCATGTTTACACTGGTATTGAACACCATTCCTATATGCATTTAGGGCAGTATGGAGTCAGGCAGAGACGGAATTAAACTCGATCATATGTTTTTATTTCTTGCCCCGTTCACCTTCTAGCTTCTAGTACTTACCAAAATATTTTCTTACAATAACCCATCGATGATCTCGAGGCCCCCAAAAAGTGATGAACTCTCACCAAAATTGACACCCTACGAATTCCATATTTTGATTCAGAAACTGCAAAATATGACTTTCTCTCTTTTGAAGCAAACACGTCTGTAACTGGGGCATCGGTCCCTCGGGACAAATCATCTTGTTAATTTCATACAGATGGTACTTTACGAAAATAGAATACACACTTTAAAATGTACGGTGACCCGTTGGTCGAGACAAGCAGGGAACTTAAATCTAAAGTTTGTGAATGTTAAATTTATCATAAAGTCATTAAATGTGGTTACTTGGACAGGCACATTTTGTGCTCTTTCGCGATTGTCAACACTCCATTTGTTTTCAGTAAAATATTTCAAACAATGCCCCCTGTACTTTTTTTTTTAATATTTGACACCAATCTCTCCCACTTCTAAAACTCGTGAATGTGAAATTAATCATAAAATTTATTCAAAGTGGTTACTTGGACAGGCACATTTTGTGCTCATTCGCGATTGTCAATATCCTTCAATATTTGTTTTCAATAAAATATTTCAAACCAAACCCCGTTTTCTTTTTTAACAGTATTTAACACCAATCTCTCCCCCTCTTAAGCACACGATAGACCATTACACTGTCACGCTGAGACATGACGATATTGTGTATAACGACATAACCTGTAACAATAACACTTTACATCGATGGTAATATAAAGCATGGACCCTAGTAAGGTCGATGGCTAAAGGGAGCCCGCTTTAACTGATATGGTACAGCGATGAGGTATGACATAGGCATTCCAGACCTCCACTGCAGCGATGGCTTATGTTTCAAGCCGCCTCCCATGCCGCTGGGAGGTGTATGGTTATTATTCTGAAAGAGTATACGTGTATGATCCCCGTCTGCCTCACATGAAGTGCCATTCGAAATGTTCGAAATGGAGGGTGTGTCTTTGTGTATATGTTGTGTGTGTGAGTTTGTGTGTGTGTGTGTGTGTGTGTGTGTGTGTGTGATATACTCGTGCAGTAATGCGTTGGTGGTACACATTGTGCTAATAACATTCCATTCACCAGCCAACACCACCGATCTCTCCCCTCAAAACAGCAACCACATTCATTAAGGAGTCTTGAATTACAATATATATCACATTTTTTTTCATTTAACAATACATTTTCAACTTAAGATGTGCATTGGCAGTTAATACATTCAATTGTAATCGCTTCTCTTTTCATTTCTTCATGTACGTCGTCTTTTGATCGTCACTTATCCTGTTGCCGCCACTGCACCCCAATGGCAAGTTCGATGCTAATACGAGGTTACCTCGTTTGAAAGGAAAGTACGCATTTATCATCCTTGAAAGAGACTATCACGTGTTGAGTTATCATGCATTATTACGACTAGGTCAACGCAAGAGAGGGACGTAATTGGTTCTCATCATTCGAAGAATCTGATTGGCAACAAAACTTGGTGGATGCCCGCGCAAATGTTGTCGTCTGCTTGATACGCGGGCGACCCCTGACCTTTGGTCTAGATCGCATTGTATCTACTCTAGATATCCGAGGTGATGAGTGCCGCTCGTTGTTCTGCCACATTGCCAGATTCCTTTCTACCTCTGCGTAGGCCTATCTCGTCAATCTATCTCTCACTCTGTCTGTCTTCTTCCTCTTATGTATCTTTCTTGTTTAAGTGGTATTCCTGTTTACTACTTCACCATACTTGTTTAGAAGTTCTTCTTCAACGTTTATATTCGTATCACTCATAATATGCACTTTATTTTTAATACATTTATCTTTTATCCCTTTGTGTTTGATCTATTCAACACTCTTCAGTTTGTCTTCCTTCTATCCTTCTGTTGATTTGCTTGTCTTTTCCTTCCCCTTTCCATTTCTTTACTTATTCGTTATTATTCTCTCTTTCTTTCGCCACTGTTCTTTTTCTTATTTTATCCATGACTAAATAAAGTTGCGTATTCGCCTTTTTAACGCATAACTTTTATCATTTATCTATTTATTTTCTTACCCCATCCGTTTCACAGTTCCACCATATGATATCCTCCCTGCTCTTACTCCTCTCCCCTCATACGTAATTACCCGCATGCTTCTTATAATGCTTTTCCCTGACGTCTTTTTCGTCATCTCTGACTTTCACCCATTCCCCTTCTTCTATTCTCTTTTTAAACCTTTCTTCTTCGTGAGATCTACTGGTGTATCAACTGCTTGTGTTATGACATGTAGGTAACATCGTGTATGTACCTGTACAACGAACCAGGTATCCCTGAGGATATCACAGATGCCTCAAACCATGGACCCTCCTACGAAGCTCAAGCATTCCCAACAAGGTCCATACTATCCTTTGATCCTACCTCCTAAATTCCTCCCGGAACATTTTTATGTGTTCCGCAGTTTTGTTTGTCACACATTTGGCATCACCTGTGACGCCGCATCTCTCACAATCCTTACAAAACATAATTACCCCTCGCAAATATTTATTGACTCGGGCAACCAGACCTGGCCTCTACAAATCCGCGCTCACCTGCGGTCTCAAAACCTCGTAAAATGGACTCATATCCCAGTCCCCCAAATAACCCTCACAGACGTAACCTCCACCGATGAATGTCAATGAACTTTCCGAGCGTCTTTGACAGGAGGGAGAAGAGAGGAGGGAAAGTGAAAGTGGAACGGCGGATTAGTTGATGTAATTTTGAGGAACTTGAGGTGAATGAGTGGGTGGCTTGGTTGGGGCGGGGTTGAGAATGGTCATCAGGCGCCAGACAGCTTTACCCCCCGGGCTAGACACGGGGAGGCAGACCCGATAAATACGACGGATGAAGAGGTATCAAGCAAATCGAAGACACAGACACTGGCGTTGCCCGACTTCTCAGACACATAACTCAAATTTGGAGCTGGGGCAATGTTTGATCAAGTTTGATCTGTAGCTGGTCTCTACCTGAATGTCTTCAATTTTTATGAGGCGGCGGTCATCATAGATCAAAGGAAGTCTATCCGAGCGCAGTTTATCCATGATAGGTCCATGCTTTGATCTATGATGACCGTCGCCTCATAAAAAAATCAAGACATTCAGGTGTTTCAAACAATACGCTGTATTTCTTATTAGGCAGTGCCTTCCTCTGGATAACAAAAGAAAATCTTGTTTGAGAAATATGTCAACCGTTCAGCCTTCGCTGGGAGTTAATAGCTGATCTTATTACCCACACTGCAATTATATTGGGGGTGAGCGAAGGGAAATTTTGATAAAATTGTAGAAAGAATTTGTTCCCTAACTTTTTCGGACATCTCCGCACATGAAATTAAGGTTGTTTCCATGGAAGGTGAAACACTACATAAACGATTTACAAAATATTTGTAAGGAAATATGATTTCCCAATGTGCGATATGGAGGCATTTCTCTGACATGTTTTCAACACTATTCTCGATTTATAAAAAAACAACAACAACGAAGCAACAATATAATCTGAAATTCACAGAATCGATCATTATACGATGTTCTACTACTGCACATGCACTTCGGTTCATGAAGTGGTTCTGAAATCTTCTGCGCATACAGAATATATATTCCTCTAAATGCATCCAAAATTTGTCATGCTTGTTTGGCGGAGGATCTCCCTCGATCAAAGAGCCAAACGCATAAAATATTCCATTTTGATATCAATGCACGCGACTGCTGTAGGAATAAATTACTTCGTGCTGACTCCATTCCTTACAACTCTCTGATTCAATTAAGAAAGGAACATAATAGTGCCATTCTCATTGGGCTTAAAAAATCGAGAAGTTAGAAAAATCGAGAAGTTAGGGTGAAAGTTGCCTAGCAACCGTACCGAAAGCCGCATGGTCCTATTGTCCCGGTTCCCTAACTTCTCGATTATTCTAACTTCTCGATTTCTTAAAGCCCAATGAGAATGACACTAATAATTCATTTTCGTAATGTTTCACAACTTTCCCCATAACTGATACACCCACATGTATTTCGTGATTCAGTTTCAATGGATGGAATACACTCTGAATCTATCAGGTGTTGCTACTCGGACAAACCTCGGACAAGCTTTGAGGTTACCACTAGTAACGTATTGTTTACACGACGTACATAAAATGTGCATACATGACGAGAATGGTCTATTGGTATGAATCAGACACAGAGTTTGGCCAGCAGTATTGGACAATAACGCGGTGCATATCTTTGTGTTATCTGCTTGCCCAACACAGCAACAAGCACCATATTCTTACCTTTTCAAACCGAGTTGGCCAAACAGAACACAACGAAGGCCATTGTGCATCCCACGTGTCAACTCACAACTTTTCTTTCTGCCAGAAGCATCATAAATTATTAATGAAACTCTGATGCCAGTTGCTAGTGGATGGACAGATGTGTTACACAATGGCCATCGCAATTATTCTGAATTGATTATCTGATGCACAAAATGTTTTACGTCATCTCATCACCGCCATTTCCACTGTCCAGCAAAAACCGTGGTTTTTGCTGGACAGTGGAAATGGCACTATTACCAAAAGAATAAATAATTAATTAAATATCAAGAAACCTGCTCACATGCACTGTTGAAATAAAAATTACACAAAAAAGTAGGGGGGGCATGGAATAACAATGAATAAATAAAGAAAATTCTAATGAAAGTAGAAGGTGATCTGTCGATTACGACAGACCACTAAATAAAAAGAAAGATAGAGAAAATTCTAGCGAAATCAAGAGGTGATCCGTCAATCCTGACACACCACCTTATAAAGAATAATGAAGACAATTCTAACGGAATTAAAGGGTTACTAAATTAGCAAAATTAGTTCCCACTAATCTATGTAAAATTATCCACTAAAACGAATTTCACATTCGTTTGCCGCAATAAAGTATCATTTTCACGAAAATTTCATAGACTGTGCGGAAGTCAACAATAGACAATTTTCGTAATGTATTCACAACTTTCCCCCTGACTGCGTAGTAACGCGTTATTGCATTCACCTGTATCTTGTCATTCAGATTCAATGGATGGAATGCACTTTGAATCTATTAGTTGTTGCTACTCAAGTGCCATTCTCATTGGGCTTAAAAAAATCGAGAAGTTAGAAAAATCGAGAAGTTAGGGTGAAAGTTGCCTAGCAACCGTACCAAAAGCCGAATGGTCCTATTGTCCCGGTCCCCTAACTTCTCGATTTCTCTAACTTCTCGATTTCTTAAAGCCCAATGAGGATGACACTTCAGACAAACCTCGGACAAGCTTTGGGGCTCCCATTGGTAACGTATTGTTTGAATGGCGTGAATAAAATATTTTATTTAAGCCGTTTGCATTTATGCGCCCGAGCCCTTACTCCTTCGCACGACAAGTAACTTGCCCATTATATCCCGGTGCATATCAGATAGGCTAAGTTGTGGTTCGTATTACCTACATGACAAGTCAAACTAAAGTTCGTTCTTAGATACCGCCCCTGTGTCCCTTTGCATGAAACTTAACATTAATGGTAACTACCATGGTAAAACCGCTTGCCAGCCAATCCAATTCAAGGTTTTGAGAGTTCCCATTGGCCTTTGCAAAGTTACCATCACTGGTAATTTTCTATATCATTTGCGTGCACTTGGCTGGTACCACAATGCACCAGTATAGCACATAAACAGTTAATGTCGTCTGCAGGTAAAGCATAAAGCGGTCTTATTCTTCTACGACCCATTTCCTGTACGATTCTATCGCGCCACTCCGGCGGCCCGTGTATGCCAGCTAGGTGCGCAGAGGAAATCGCACTTCGTGTCAGGCACCAGGATTGTGGAAGTACTTGGGGCCATCACTCAACGGTCTAACGACCCGAGGGTCTCGGCTAAGAAACAACTTGTTTGTCGCTAAGGCCTAAGCGGTCCTAATCCCACCGCCTTCGATCCCCCTTCCGTCCCTCTCACCCTCCTCTTCATATCCTCCTCCAGGACCAGTTCTATTCTGGTCGCTCGATCGTTACATTTGCTCATATCAAGGCGGATAAGTTTGCGAGATTTTGGGCGGATGGGATAACGACGTACGGCTCTCAAAAAGTACTTTCCACTGTCAAGATCGGCGAGGTATTCTCCTGACTGCTGGTAACCCGCGCTGGTCAAAACGGACGACTGGACGAGTTATGTGGCGCCATTCAGACACGCTTGAGCGTGGAAAAGATAATCACTAGTTATACCAAACATTGTGACCGCAGGAAGACGTGTTCACACCCGTCTTCAAAGGGTGAAGTGGTCAGATGACATGTGATTAAACCCATCAGTACCATAAGTGCATGAAATTTGTAATAAGTTAACGGGCTTTTTCGAACTTGGTACTGAAAGGGTGATGGCATAAAATGTAATAAGTCTCAGAGAATCGCATTATCTCAGTATGTTCATAGGAAATGATTCTCGCGCATTTTTTTTTTATGAAGGAGATACTGTTTCAATCTTTGTGCGGCAAACACGTTGTCAACTTTAAGCAAATTAGATGCGAAATGTCTTTAACAAAATACGATCAATTCAAGATTTAAAAAGTTTTTTCTTTATTCAGTATCAAGTTTGATCTCAATATAATGATTATATGTTTGTACACCATGAATAGAAGTACATCCCCACAAAATGTACATGTCACCGAGAATGGAAACACTGTAGGAGCCAGTTTGAAGTTCTAAACCTCTCTAAACAACCGTTATTGTTCATGTGCATGTATATATATATATATATATATATATATATATATATGACATGTTTGTGTATGTGTGTGGGTGTGTGTATGTGGGAGGGGGGTTCGTTGAAGGGGTTACTTTTGATTTATCAAATAAGAGCAAACTGGCCTTCATATTGTGACATGAAGTATTCCGAAAGGCCTATCCCCATAGTCTGCCGGCATCGACTCAATGGTGTCACTGTCTCAAAATATATGTCTAGCGTTGTTTTCTGAAAACGAACTTAAGTTTTGACTTAAGTTTGAACGTAAGTCTCCTACGATCTATAACTGTAATTGGCCTACACATGGAGTTGCGCAGTTTGGGACTTAAATTTTCAGAATACCAATTGGCTAAACTAAGAAATCAACTTGGTTACTTAAATTTCTTTCAGATTACCAGTCCTGGTACGGGTATTTAGGCTATGCAGCCTGATTATTAGCTCGTGTCCGGCCCATTGACCGTCAGACAGGAGTTTAATTGGGCCAGTCTACTAGCATGCCTAGTGTGAACGCGCCCTTGGACTGGTATTTGGGTGCTGGGATTAAGGTTCGGGGATCAGTAAGCCGCTCGGAATGGGATTCGCACGTGCGGGGTATTGCGCACTGTATGGAAGGCTAGGCGATCAATTAATTGATCAATCATCTTTTTTGTTTTTACTCCACCAAACACCACCCCATTTCCCCAACCATATCGTTGTTAAAACAAAAAGAGAAATATGAGTAAGTTCTGGAGACAAATGATTCATCTAACATTTTGTTTAAAGGAATATTCACTGAGAAGGCGTTCTACAGGGTAATCGGTGACCCTTTTTCCCTCTCTGTTTCTCTTTTTACAGAAGCACCATATGCTTAATACTAGACGTTACCTATACGAGTTCGGGATATGATATAGGTGGCGGGTCTGGGGGCACACTCTCCTAGAATTGTGAACATCATGATATGGCGTCAAAGTCACGCACATCCGATGAATCTCCATAGCGTCAGTACTTCCCTCTTGTTTTTAATTTTGTGACGCATTGCCGTCCATAGTCAAGTAGCCGTCCATTCCTCCGATCCGCCCCACTCACACTCGCCATAACTGACGCCTGTCTAAAACCCTCGGTAAGACCCACCCTGATCCAGCCAGCTCACACTCTCATCATCCTTAACTCGCTCCCTGGAGATGCGACAACAGTCACCTACCACCAGCGCAAATCCGTCAATTTGGTTATTGGCGTTTCTCGCAAAGTTCTGGTGTACTTTTATTGTCCCTCGTCCACTCAAACGGTTGTTGTCTGTCCCCGTGTGCTTCTGTTCGTGTTATATGTATCCATCTATTTATTCAAGGGTAGGTAAAGTGTACACTAAGGGGAGGACTTTGGTGGTGGTCTAGGCATTATTTTGATTTATGTACCCCCCCCCCTTCCCCCATTCCCTCCTCCAACCTTTGCAATCAGAGAAAT
Source organism: Arbacia lixula (assembly GCA_963669155.1). Taxonomy (NCBI): domain Eukaryota; kingdom Metazoa; phylum Echinodermata; class Echinoidea; order Arbacioida; family Arbaciidae; genus Arbacia; species Arbacia lixula. The sequence goes on from OZ022583.1 coordinate 8,769,302, forward strand.
AACAGAATTGAGTAACGATGAAACGTATTGCATAATAAGTCCGTGGCATATAGTCAAGGACGGACTCGTATATCCATATTTTCATTTTGTGATAGTTAAAGTCTTGTAAAACAGTTAAATCCAATGAACCAAAAGGGAATAAGCGAATGCATTATGGGTAATAACTATAGCATCTGGGAGAAGCGAGGCGATTTGTTTAAAGGAAGAGTCACATTGAAAGACGAGAGAGGAATATCGGTGAAAATTTAAGCAAAATTGATATCAAAATCAGTCAAATTGATATCATATTAGTAATTCCAACCTCATTAGTAAATCCTGGAATATCATGCTCAGAACGTTATGTGTTTTTTCCCCGAGATAAACCTGTAAAACGGAAAAGACATACGTGTCCACCAAATCTCTTAAGCAAATGCCTTTTCACCTATGAAAATTAAAACCATACTAAGGTATGGTACGTTACCGCCCTGTGTGTATTTGGACTAGACATCGTAAATTAAGATTTAAGTTTACTTCAAATGTGCTATGCGACTTCTTTACATGAAATAATGGCGGATTATTTCAATTTTGTAATTATGCATGTATAAATTAAAAGTGGAACAAATATTTTGTTCATTCCTTTCATTTTGAATATATTTGTTCTGTTTTCATATTTTTACTCTCCATCTTAGGAACATCTTTAGACACTTCACTAAATGCAAAACAAATTCAAAACGCATTTTGTTTGACGTACATGTATTGGTACAAAATTCTGAGTGTACCTTTAACCGACTTCTTTATGGGCCGAGATGAGTAGCAGAGACGGGATAAAGACGGAGGTGTGGGTCGAGATTGTCCAGGTAGGCGCCAACGTGTCAGGGTGAGTTGTTTGTCGCACTCGTCCAATCTCCGACTTGATTTCCCCGATGGATGCGGACAGAACTGTGTCTCCCGCTGGAGCTCGGTCTTACCGTCCCCCTCTCTTACCCGAGACCGTCCTGGTCTTGGGAGAGGTTTTTATTTTCGGTCTTTATGTTTTCCCCTTTTATTATCGTATGTTGGGAATCATTTGATTTTATGGGGTACAATTTGGGGGGTTTGATTTAGGTGCACTCAAAGCTTTGCAGTTGATACTGGACTTCCGTCAACTTTATTATTAAATTATGAATATTCCTATTCACCTTCAGTACCATTCGTCTCCGTGGACACCTCAATCATCACCATCAACATCATTATCACCGCCCCAATAAGGCAATGCCACCAGCGCTAGCACCACTACCATCATCTTCCTGACCTTTATCGCCATCATCATCGTGGTCATCATTACCATAGTCATCATCGTCATCACCATCATCATCATCATCATCATCATCATCACAAATACAACCACCTTCCTGATCATTGTCGTCATCAAGCAACACCGGTATCATTATCCTCCTCCTCCTTCTCCTTCCCCTTCTCCTCTGTCTCCTCCTCCTCCGCCTCCTCCTCCTCCTCCTCCTCCTTCTCTTCCTCCTCACCGTGCTCCTCCTAATATTCATCATCACTGCCACTTGTCGTCATAACAGCACCTACCACCCCCACAACTACGACTCCCACTTTTGATAGCCGAACTGCCGTCGTCCTCGTCGTTCTTTTGTGCGACTTTACATGGCTCTTCAATAACCACAATTAAATATCATGTCGCAGAACCTGGGATCATGGTGTTCTGGTGCATTTTTATCAACATTATTTCCCCCTGTTTTGCCCCCAACTCTCCTGCTACAAAACGATGCATGTTGTTTTTCCTTATCATAGAATGGCAAAACAAATCAACAAAATATACCGTTCCTGCTATCAGGATAAGAAATGTGACCTTCTAACTTTCTATCAAAACACCCCCACCGAAATAGCAGGCTTAAACTTGGCGATCGTCGGGATCGTGTGGATTTGGTCTTGTTGATAAATACCTCCACCGCAAGGTGCAAAAAGAGAAGTTCATAGGAAATCGCGAGGGATTCACTAAAGCACACTCGCCAAAAGAAAACACAAATAAGAAATTCCACATATTTTGCAAGTATGTTACAAACTGCGTGAATATTTTCGTGTTTTCTATTTTCTTTGGGAAAGGGATATATCAAACTACAGTATTGCGGTACAACGTTTTGAACATACGTTTATTTAAAATTACATTGATTGTAGCCTTGAAATAAATTATAAGATAATGGAAAAGAAGACAGGAGATGCTAAGAAGAAGGGGTAAACAAAATGGGAAGAACATGAAAGAGAATGAGACAATGAGAATGATAACAATAAGCTTGTGATAAATGTTGACCATCAGTTTTTCCTCAACTTTTTTTTTCAGACAAAACATTTTAGTGTTTGATTCAAAATGGTTACCATTTTATTTCGTTTGGATATGAAAATGCACAACTTATCACAAAACATAATTGACCAGGGTCCAAACCTCGCAGCCTGGCACGGGCTATGGGTCAGTCGGAGGTGTTTGGCCTTTTGCTTAAATGCCTGCATTTTCTCACTCCGCTTAAACGAGCAAATTTTAACTCATAAATCATCCCTTTCAAAACTCATATTAACCCCGTTTTGTTTCTCTGTTGTTCTTAGCGCTCGTTTTATTTCACACTGTCCACGTGGAATGTTGATGTTTATAGGCTATTCTCACCTCTTTGATTTTCTCGTTCTGTTTTTAGATTGAACGAGTGGATGTTAGGGTCGTTAAAAAGGGGCGAAAATATGAAGGTCGGGCAAAAGTTCACTGACCAGCCGCGAGAAGTCAAGTGCGAACTGCCTTGTGGAAGACGAAGAGTAGAGAGTGGGAAGGGAGAAAGAGAGAGAGAGAGATGTACTTAAACGTGTGTGTATGTGTGTGTGTGTGTGTGTGTGTGTGTGTGTGTGAGAGAGAGAGAGAGAGAGAGAGAGAGAGAGAGAGAGAGAGAAGGGGTGAGAGGTGGTGTGAGGAGGGGGAGAAGGTGACAGGAGGAAGAAAGAGATAGGAAAAGAGAGGGAGGAAAAGAAGTGAAGAGAGAAAGAGAGAGAGAGAAGAGGAGAAAGGGGCTTGTAGAAAGAGACATTTTTTGTAGAATATAATTGTGTAATTGTGTATTTCATGAGGGAGAGACAATGAGAAACAGAGAAGAGGAAAGAAGGAAGAGAGAGAAAAAAGAAGGAGAGAGAAATATGAGAGTGTAGATAAGAGTTGGTCGGTAGGTTGATCGGTGTTGTATAACCACATTATCATATTCAGCTTTTATTTGTCAATGTTGTGTTCTTGTTTATTTCACTTAACGCGCATGAAATTTTACCTTACATGAAATATTTAAGCCCGATATTGCGATCATTCTTTCCACGGTGGTTACATGTGCGTATTATTCCGTTTATTCAGTCTTCAAGCCCTTCACAACCAGAGACCTTTCTCTTTGGTTTGATTGTGAGACTGTACTTTGGATATTGATAATCGAACTTTCGTCAATCACAAACCAAACCTACGAAAGCAAGATCTATCGTGTATTTCATCAATGAGCATGCACAAAAAGCTAACAACAATATGCAAGCTGATCGGGGCATGCGCGCTTCAACACGTATCGTTACGAATCTACGGTCTCCCTCGGTCCTCATCCAATCAAACGCTAATACGGGAAGTGAAAATGAAAATGTTCATCCTTATCCAGCTTTATTCGATGCAGGTGTGCGCGGAAGCAAATTTACGACTGGCCGGGTATTTTGTCTGATTTGCTGCGTAAATGTGTCAGCGAAAACCGACAGAACTGAAAATTGTGCCTCTGACCCCTGAACGCCTTTCGAAAGTTAAGAGGTCAAGTTGGCAACAGTCAAGGTGCAACATCGAGAAAGTGCGCGCTAGGTTCAACCCGCCTTGCCGCGCTTACGCCCGTAGATTAATCGCTATAAATTACCGCCGACTACCAATTTCGCGAGATGAACTTGGCGAACAAGGAGAGCGCTGATTTCTTTTTATCACCTCTGTCTGCGGGGTCTGCCGCGCATCATTCCTGGTGCGCATGATTTAGCGTGGGTCGTCTCCGGATGACAATTATGACTTTGGTTTTCATTTTCAGGAATGGGTTTTTATATTCATTTTTTTAACGAGATTCTTGGGGTATCAGAAAACAAAATGGCCCCACGTGGTAGTAAGGAGCCAACGCCGTTAATCTTGTCAAGTTGCCCTCATTTCTGCTGGTTGGTGTTTACCTATCCCTTGTACTCGACAGAAACAAGAACCTACGTCAATAAGTCCGAAATGTCGACAACGGAAGTAAAGGTGGAGAGAACCTTAACAGTTAGTTGTGACAGATTATGGAGGCTTCCAAAATAGTTTACAACCGTAAAATGTTTCGCAAAATGTATATCCAAGCTATTCTTTTTAATGTTTTGATATCACTCAGCATTTAAAACAAATGGTGAAACAAAATGACCTTTAAATCATATTTAAGATTAATTATCCTTCGTGAGACGCCTCCCCCCCCCCCCCCCATATCTTATATAATGGTAAATAAAACATGTTTAGTGTTATTTCTATGGACACGATGAATGCTACATGTAGAACACAGGTATATTAACCCATAGTATGAGAGTTAAACTTCTCAATGGGATTTGTGTGTATTAATAGTAGAAAATCCACGAATTGCACTCTGGGAGTTAAAGAAGTGTAATGCAATCGAGAAAAGAGAAAAATTATCGAGGGTCGAGGGAATTGAGAATGTGAGAGAGAGAGAGCGAGAAAACGAGAAAAGGAGAGGATTGTGTCATTTGGCAGACAGGCCTGCTCCTGTTTCATTCTGTGTCAAGGTTAGCAAGGTACTACAGAATACTCACAAATCACCAGATCAGACAATGGATTATCAGGCATCAGACGAGAGCATGATCCCATTCTTGAGATTTCACTTTTGAAAGTGTTAAATGCGCGTCAAATTCTGCCACCGCAAGTAATTGCTCCTCTCTCATCTTCTCGAGATCCTCAAACTGGGATTTTTTTTTATCCATAATTATTGTTCGCGTGCCCGTGAGTCATAGATGGCGCTGTGTTGGTTATGTTGGGACACTAGCGGATACAGATAAACAATATGTGTAAATGAAATGAGTGAAGTACAATGATAATTGTCATGATTGTTTAATATATCATCAAATATTATTGTTATCAGTATTTTCACAGATGCACTGTTTTTATCTCCATTGCATTGTTAATCATTTGATACATTGGAGTAGAATTGTTTTTGTTTGATGAAATTGTTCAACGTTTATCATTTTCTAGTGCGACACAAATCCCAAATCAGGTTTCACTTATTTCTTTTTTATTTGAAGCATTTGTTCATTCAACGTATTGAAAATATGGTTTTGTGAAACCGATATGTGTTTCATCTACACTAAATTTGGTGTTGAATTCAACTCATTTCAAATTCTGAATTGCCTCATTGTCAGTATTTGTTCATGAACTGAATGCTACATACATGCATAGGCTGTGGTGAATTAGACTGATTGCGAAAAATGATCTGAAAAGGTGAAGTGTAGTGGTGTTTTGGGCTGATTTGGAGTACAGTGGTTCAAAATCATTAGCAGGCATTCATTCAGTAAGACATGTTATCCATATACCTGATCTGCACCTCGGGGAGTGGTACAGACAGACACCTGGTAAGTTCCATTGAATGTGGCAATAATACGCATGGCCTTCATAGAAATCAATGTTCACACTGATGAAGGTACCCTGGGTTGACAAAATGTCATTATTGTTATGATGATTACACAAATAATGATTATTATAATTATCATTATTACAAGTAGCAATGGAGATATATCATATAAAGTTTCAAAATGTACTTACCACTAGAATTAGGTAAGATTGATAAAACAATGTCCAACATGATACTTTATTTTTGTCGACATTGCTAAAGTCTACTTAATACTTGGTCGTGACGTTTATGGTAATAAGGCCTAGTTTTTGTTTCAATTAATTGTTTTCACCATAAATCAGCACGCGTGCGATGATCAAGCAAAACAATAATACCTCGGCAATATATAACGTTCGAAATCAGGTGACGATGAAAGCAAGGGAGAATGTTGGCCAAGAAAGAGAAACACCATGAAGCTGAAAAGGGTAACATTTCTCTATGGTGATTCCCTGCGGAGAAATTACAATTTGCGGCCTTGACCACAACCGTAAAAGAATAAATTTCCTCAGTTTTACGTTTTGTCTGGATATCACACCAGACTATTCAGGTTATGGGGCTAGGAAAGGTGAAACAGTTCACGAAGTGATGTTACCCAGGGTAAATAATGTACTCGTATAATGAAAGGCTCACGCGTGGTAACCAGGAAAACGCTAGCTTTGTAAGTTATCATCAATGAGCGTTGCGCTATATTATGTCAATAATAAAATGCATATTGATGCACATCTGGCATCTATTTTAAATAAAGTTTAATGATGATACTAAGCATGCTAAGTAATGAATATACTGTATAGGTTATTTTGCAACCCCCAAAAATCGAAGCATGTAATTTTACTTTCCAAACTACGTTTCTGACGGGCTATTCTTCATATAAAACATGCATATGTGTTTAATCCTGTGAGTGCTAACTGATATCCAATAACACGTGTGTATACTTTTGTGATACATCATTTGCATCACTTGCGCATAAAGATTAACCTGTTTAAGAAATAAAATACATAATATTTTGTATACGTGCTTCATATGAGTTAAAATGAAGATGGAGCAGAGGCGCATCTAAGTACACATGTTGGAAAGCATCTGAATAGACAGAAGGTGATGTGTATTCATGTATATATGATGTACATAGCACGAGTGAAGGTGATATGAGAAAAATGAATGAAGGGGGGAGAAAGAACATTATAAAAGAAGAAGAAAAAGAAGAGAGAGGAGAAGCTCTGGAGACTGGAAGGACTACACAGGCTAAATAAACACAATAAATAAATTTATTAATTAACACTCGGAGTGCCAGAGAAACTGCTGTTCTGTGGTATTTATGTGTTACTACTTGTGAAATAGACACACGTGGCACACATAGCATTAAAGATGAAAAGAAAGAAAACAAGGTAGACAAAATGAAGTACGATGGAAAGTAAGACAAACAGAGAGAGGAAAGAAAAGAAGGAACGACGGGACAGACTCCACTTTATCATTCAGAACTGTCAATCACACGCGAGCTGTTTGCTTCGAGGGCCGCGGCACACGCAGAACCGGAAGTAAACGAGAGGGCGCACCCCAGGTCAACATTTGTCCATCCTCGTTCGAGTGCCTCTCGACTTCATCCGAAATCAAGAAAGCGCGCGCTGGTTTACCCGCGCGCCAACCTCACCGAGAAGCCTTTAACAAACTCTACGGTTTCATCTCAATGATATTGACTATCCATTAGATGGGGGCTATCCCCCTCTTGGTTGGCGTACCCGTTGCTTAGACAGATTACGGGGGAAATGTTTCGCGCTGCTCTTCAAAACGGCAACGGAGTCGTTGAGATGTCGAGGCGTGACAGTGCGGGGCAATTATAGCTGTTCGCTGCTCAGTCGACCGCGGGAGGTTCGGGGACTCCGGGATGGCTGACGTTGTATCAGCTTTGCTGTTGACGCATCAGTGTTTTATTGTATCATCAAACGTTGAATGAGATAGAATGTTACCGTAGTTTATAGTGATCAGGATTTATTTTAGTTCGTGGCTGTCAAACGAAGTGTCACTATCACATCACTATCACCACAACAAGAACAAGAATAGGAACAATAACAAGAACAATAGCAATATTTGTACTTTTATCGCTTTTGTACTATCAGATTAAAAAGTGATTGTGAAATTGATAAGCAGGATGATACTATTGATGTAATGCATGTTGCTACTGGCATTCAGATCTGACAAGTGTGACATTAATATTTTTCTTTAAGGAAAATTCACTCTGAAGGAAAACGGAGCCTGTGATAAAAACAATGAACCTCATGAATATATCTAATTCAGGGGAAATGATGAAAATATAAATTTAGGAGAATGATAAATTTGATTTGAAAGTTATAGCATGCCACCAGATTACAGTTGTCGTTATCATTATAGTTTTGTAAGTAGTAGATGTTGCTGTTGTTGTCGTGGTGGAATGAGAAGAGGAATCAACATATTGCGACAAAAATGCGATTACAAAAAGAACAGGAAGTGTTTAAGAAAATGGTAAGATTAACAAAATAAAAGAATAAAAGAGAAACCAAGAAGATGACGGATAACAACAACAAATAAAATTATAATCCTGAAAATAGGATTATACAAAGTTTACGCAGCTTTTGACGTCATCATACATAATTAATCTTCCTCATGAAGCGGACCACTCATCACAAATCGAAGGAGCGAAAGAAGCATGGGATAATATGATATTGCTTAAAAGCTAATTAAGCCAAGCACCTTAATGTGACAATCAATTATTTCATTCTGATGGTGAAGTAGGAACGGGTGCGATCCGCCATTATCCTGGTTCTTGTCAAGTACGTATTTCCTTTTTGGCGAGCTTGATTCTCAGGCTGAAGAGAAGAATAAGACAAGAGAAGATAAATAGACAAGAAGAAGATGGAGCGAGTGCTGTTGAAGGAGGGCGGAGAGTGGCTATCATCCGGGGTCTTTGCCTACGCTTATTCGTGCTTTCAACACCCCCCCCCCCCCCCCGCCCCCACCACCACCACCACCACCTCCATCGGCACCAATATGCGTGTGTGCTCGCACTTCTCCTTACCTCTTTGTCCCTCTCTCTTCACTCTTTCTCTCCCAATATATCTCTCTCTTTGATTTCTTACCCACATTATTTTTTCCACCCTCTCTATCTCTTTCACTCGTGCTCTCTCTGTCTCTCTCCGATTTTGTTCTCTCCCTCTCTCTCCTTCACTTTCTTACCCCCACGCTCTCTATTCTATTTCGCTTTCTGTCATTCTGCCTATAACTCTCTCTTTTGCTCATCCATTCCAATAGATCCCGTCCCTTCTCTTCACTCGATGTATGTCTCATCTGTCTGTATCTCTCTCTCTCTCTCTCTCTCTCTCTCTTTCTATCTCTCTCTCTCTCACACACACATACATTTTTTCTCCCTCCCTCTCATTCTCCCCCCTTCTCTGCGTATCCCTCTCCACACATCCCCCCTGCTTCTCTTCCTCTGACATAGTCGGCTTGGAAGACAAGGGGCATCGGGGGACTGGAACGGTTGCCTGGTTTGGATACTTCATATTTTTGGCGTCATTGGTGCGAGAAAGCTCGCCTGCCTAGTTAAACATCAGCCCCCTCCTCAAACAGTCCCCTTGAAGCTCGCCGAGATGCACGTCATGGAGCCGTCGTACATGTCTTTAGTGGTCTCATGTACAAGCAAACACAACCGTAATGGTCCTGGTTGTCGTCAAGATGGCTGCAACGACGAAAAAAACATTATTTGTCCTTCGCATCTTTTTTTTTATCAAATCGTTTTCAGAAAAAAAAACCCATCATATCTGCAAGAGATCGTCTCTTATCTCCATTGATTTTCTTATTATTTAATAAGGCTATCTATAGAGAGGAATGCGAGAGAGAGAGAGAGAGAGAGAGAGAGAGAGAGAGAGAGAGAGGGAGAGAGAGAGAGAGAGAGAGAGAGAGAGAGAGGGTGTACGAGAAAGAAGACTTGAGTTGACGTTATTCTAATGTGTGATTCTACGTTGACAGCTTACGATGAAACATATTATTGACGTCTTACGTTTTAAGTGCTGAAATAAAGATAACTATAGCAGCGTATAATAGATGCTCCTACTGACTTACGCACGTACACTAAACTATGAGTGACATTTCAAGAATACGTTAAGACTGTTACTAATGATAATTACAACAATGTCCGGACTTTCTACTAACCAAGTTAAATGATGATTTGAATACGGTTTATAAGCCTTTGTACATTAGATTGGTCTAACAGAATCTATCAGAAAATAACATCAGGTTATTCAAAATCTGCCAAAAAAACTACGTTTTTTGGTCCGTATCAAGCATGCATAGTTTACAATTGCACTGTACAAAACGAGAGCATATTCACGTTTTCACAAACATGACAATTACATTTGAATAGCAACGATTATCTGCGTTGAGGTTAATGACATTTCAGGTATCTTAAAGAAGTTAAGGTCCTTTTTTCCATTTAATACTCTTCTCTAAATCTTGATTATGTGAAAGTACGTTTATTGAATTAAATCAGTTTCAATTAATATAAAAGACAATAATACAGAACATGTTTGTTTCAGAGTATTACATTTCTTAGAGCTCCTCAAACTTTCCTGTTCTGCATCACATGCCGAAATTGATATCGTCTTTTAGGAGTAATACGGCCAAATTAGGTCCAAAGTATGAAAGAGAGAGAAGGTTTTTTTTTCTTCTTCACCATCGGCTTCACAAAGTTCGCAAAGTCCTCTCCCCGCGACAAGCTGGCAGGAGATATTTCTGTCAATTTAGACCTCTTTCCAAGCGCCAGTTCTCCTGCATGATACCTTGTTTTGAAGTCGGAATTAGGCCAAGCATACCAGTGAAACTAAGGCGACATAGATCATTGGCATTGGATATATACAGCGGGTCCCAGGTGGCACGCCTACCCCTTTTCCTCCGCCGGTTGTAGCCGTCACGGCCGCGGTGAAAACTCGCGCGTCCTGCCTGGAAATATCCGCGCTTTCATCTCCGGCGCTGAATTCTGTCCCCACTCTCTCTCCCTCTCTCTCTCTCTGTCTTCTCTCTCTCTCTCTTCTTTTCTTTCTTGTAATTTCTTCTTTTATCTCTAGTGTCTCTCAAAGAAAGAAACCGTTCCATTCATCTCGAACACTGAACCCTGAAAGGGAAATGTAGAATGAGTCGCATGGCGGTCAAAAGAAGAATTCCGAAAGCAAAGGAGACAAAGACCAAATTCATAACATTGTCTTGTATGAATAATATCATTTCATCAGACATGGTGATAATTAATCTGAACAACAATAAGAACATATCATAAAAGGAGGAACTATCAGTATCAGAAACAACTTGTATAAAGGGAAAAGAGGGTAAGAAGAAAGCAAAGTACAAACAAAAATTAAATAGAACTAAAAATATGATTTTAAGAAAAGGGCATAGATCATGCCGATAGTGGAGAAGGAAAAAAATCAGGAATAGATGATTAAAATCGTTTATTTTATAAGCCTGTTAAGGCGAACTTTAATGAGTTAAAGGATATACATACATTACTTTTGGGACCTTAAATGCATAACGCCCTGTACATACTAGAGTATATACAATAAAATACCGCTTCCCCCTTAATATAATATGCATTTTTAAACTGTGCAGGTTCATTTTAAATAAACATATTGTCAGGCTGTCTTTAAATATGTACCGGTAGATTATTCTACTGACTTCTTCACTTTGAACAATGGAATCTTAACGACTCAAGCAGATTGAGGCTATACACAGGGGAATTATTTTGCCATCTCTGTTGTAAGATATGATCAGGTAAACTATATTCCACACAGTCTATTTTGCATTCAACAAAAAAGGCAAAATAGTAGGGGTTTTTTTAAGCCTAAGGCCTATGTTACTTTTGAGTAGTACTGCTATAAAAGTCCATATTTCACGAACTGAACAAATGCGTCGCTTGTTGGGTTCAGTGTAATGATGATTTACAGAAGTTGGTAATGTCTGCAAGAGGGATAAATCTCGATATTCCTTTTTTTCCGTCTTTGCGTTATTTTCGTCTCTCCATGTACGTGCTGGATTCAAGTCTTTATTTCAAATCATTGGGCTTTAATACTCTTCGCAGTGCTCACATCCAATAGAAACCTCCTTCTCTGACTTGCAAGATCTGTGACTTCCCGGCTTGTCGCCTCAGGCTTCAAGAAGTCATTTCTTAATCCGGGAGGTCCTCCTTCTTCTCTCACTACTGCAGCGTGACTTCTCGGCTATAATAAGTGACGAATAAATCAACACCTATCTAGACCACATCTCCTGTTATCAAAGGAATAGGAGAACACCTTTCCCGAGGAGGGATAGGCTGTTAATACAGGTCTTTATTGAACATCACCTGATGCCAGGTAAGACGGACTGCATTTCGTTAAGTAGTTAAGTAAAATGCCATAATGTCAAGTTCTTGATATCCTAGTAAATAATAATTTGTTTAACTGTTGAACAGATATAGAAAACAAGAATTTGTTGCACTGCTTTACTAGCCGCGATAGTGCACACACAGACACACAGACACACACACACACACACACACACACACACCCACACACACAGGCACACACATACACACACAGACACACACGCGCGCACATGCGCGCAAAAAATCTTTCTGTCTTTCCTTCCCTCCATCCCCATCTCTCTCTCTCTCACCTATACACAATTACAATCAGACAAAATGCGCACTAATGCATTCATGTAAAGACAAACATATATACATGCACGCGTGTTCTCACACATAATTACACACGCATGCATATTCACGCACACATACTCTCTCTCTCTCTCTCTCTCTCTCTCTCTCTCTCTCTACATACAGCACAGACACATTGAAACACACTAGGTCTGAACCTTCCACAATTAGAGACTAGACAGTTGCTCAAATCCCATTGGTGAGAAGTGGCTCCTGTTTCAACCATGTCAACCTTCTCTCTTCTTCATCGACGTTTTTTTTTTCTGAAATAGATTATTTCCGAAACGGGTCAAGCGTTTAATTAGCGTTTTATGTCCTCGGATTGGCGTGTCTCCCTCTTCCCCATTTATTCTGACTAAGATGCAACGGCAGGTTTTTCTTGAGTAATATTCTTAGAGATGTCGAAGAGGGAAAGCAAGAAGAGGTAAAAGACATCGGTTCAGCGTGATGAAGCGAATATGACCTGTTCGACATTTTCGCTGCAACAAAGAGAGAGGCCAGTGCTTGGAAAGGAAGGAGAGGAAGACACTAAAAACATGCTTTGTTTTTAAAATTCCTCTTCGTTTTAAATACACATTGCGTGTATTAAACAAAATACTTTGCCAATTGTGGAAAAAGGTCAGACTTAAACATACAATTGCAAAGTGTTTAATCGAAAATGATGACATAATCTATTGTCAGATTTGTATTTTATGCTACACTTGTATAGAGCTGCAAATGAAATAAGGATTCGCATTCTTGACTGTTAGTAAACATGTCCGTGTATAACATATCCTAAACCACGGAAATTGAGGATAAAAGCTATCCAAAGAATTCAGTGCCAGCGGATATGTAATATCACATCCCAACATATTAACGGAATGGAATATTAATTCATATCCAATCACTTACAAGGAATTGTGTCATGTTTTATACTGCATAACTAAAAAGGAAAGCAATCAAACAAATTTATGACTTAAAAAAAAAACAATCGGTATTATGTTGGCTTAAATCGGGTGAATACGGGGGCCTTACATAGCTTTTGAAAATACTTGTTTCAACGCAGTTTAAAAAAAAAAACACGTTGAGGAAGCGAGTAAACGAACGCAATGGCTTAACTCAAAATGTAAGTTAACACCAGGAACTTTGATACAATTTTCCAGGCTTTTTAAGAAACACGTTCCCTTCGTTTTGCCAGTTTACTCCTGGTTACATTTCTTGCGCCCTCTTTTTCTTTGGGCAAAGTGCTAAGTCATCGACCTCGAGTCGGTGTCTCACGTGTGGTATATCTGAAGAATGAGGCCCTCGACTCCTCGTCCGCCTTTCTTGATGCAGTTGTTGATTCATTTCTTGTCTTTCTATTGGTCTTCTCTGCTCTTGTTGTGGTATCAAGTTTCAGGTAGACGCGCAAATTCACTCAAGTAGCAGCAGCGTATCAGTAGACCTGAAAGTCAGGCGGGTTTTTGATTTGTTGCTCAGATGAAAATGAGGCGGAAAATCATCGTCCCTACCTTTTTCCCCACTTTTTTTTTTCTTTCGCCCATGCCTTGTCAACTTGTTGCAAGCTCAGGCGGAGCTCAGGGGAAGACAGGGGAGGAGGTGGTCTTCTCAAGGAAAGCCATAATATAGTGTCACTTATCTGTCTATATTTGACCATAAACCTTTTTTTTTTTTATCTCGCCTTTGCGTAATTTATTTCCACGGAATATGCCGCCATGCATGTCCATCCGTTCATCAATGGAGCGTTGTGCTGTAGTAATGGATGGGTCAACACATTTTCAGCTTACCAACATCATCATGAAATGGAAAGGGCCATTTCTTTAACCTAATTAACATGAAAAGTCCTTGTTGTATCAAACCGTGCATAACGCTGGAGCTGAATAATTTCTTAAGATGATAAATTATGTAACTCCTTACCCCCTCTGTCTATGTACAAGTGCCCCTCTTCCTTTTCCCCCAAGTAGGTACCTCGCACGCTGAAACGTCCTGTATCAATTTTATGATAGGTGAGTACAGTTCAACGTCCTGCTTTCTCAAAGTAGTTTATATAATCGTGTTTTCGTTTTTCCTTCTCCCCCTTCTTACCTTTCTCCTATGGCATCATTCATCGGTTCCCAGGTAGCTAAATCACAGGTCTGTCAATCATCAGCCCGCCAAAGCCCCGGCCCGCTGTAGTCTTCTTTTCTCTCTCTCTCTCTCTCTCTCTCTCTCTCTCTCTCTCTCTTTCCCTACCTGTCTATTTCTTTTTCTCTCCACTCTCTCCTTTTCTCTGCATCTTCTCTCTTTCACTCACTCTCTCTCTATCTATATTTCTTTATCTTCCCATTTCTCTCTCTCTCTCTCTCTCTCTCTCTGTCTGTCACTCACAATAGCTCATACACACACATACGTGCAAATACATGTATACTCTCTATATTCCTCTCCATTTCTCCTTCTTTTTTTCTTTTTCCTGTTCTACCCCCCCCCCCCCCCTTCAACTCCACCTCTCACACAAAAAAAATACACTTTCTGTCTTTCTTTCTTTTTTTAATCCCTCTACCTCACTATTTATCACACGAACACACACATAAGCAAAAACACTCTCGGTCTTTCTCTATAACTATCCACATCGCTCGTACCTTCTCGTTCTCTTTGTCTCCCCCCCCCCCCTCTCTCTCTCTCTCTCTCTCTCTCTCTCACACACACACTCTCTCTCTCTCTCACACAGACATTTACACACATACAAACACACACACTCTCTCTCTTCTTCACTTCTCTCTCTCTCTCTCTCATGTCCGCAGCTCATCACCTGCTTCATCGAGTCGCTAGGCCTCACCTTTCCCCCGTAGACGCCCGACACGTCTGCCTGTCAGTGATCCCAAGTCAAGTCGACACAAAAAGTGACTTCTCCAGGGCGACGACTGTATGGAGAGAGAGAGAGAAATACCCAGAGGAGAGCTTTAACATTCGAGACAACGTCAATGTATCATCTGAAATATATTAAGAAGGATAATATTATCGTTTCAGAAATATGCTTCAAATAGCATGAATTATATACGATGGAAGGAAATATCTAAATGATATTGGAGAACGTGTGTATACGTGATTAAGCAAATGTCTACAAAGGGAAACCTGAACACGTAATTCAATTTAATTAAGAATGGGTCTTTAAAGAAGGCCGAATGACACGACAAGATAATATTTTAGTACATCTATACGCATATTCTCCTTACATCGTACATGACGCGAATTTGTACTCACAAAGCTTACTAAGGAACAAACAAAGCAAACATTGTGAAGAGAAGAAAAAAAATAGATCATCGGTAAGGATGAGAGAATATGAGAAGTGAGAAATGTAACACCATGTAGAAAGCGAGTTAAAATTAGAAAATTGTAACAAGTGCAGCCCTTGACCGCGTGAGCAGTCAATCATCGAAACTCCACCTTCTCGAAACCTCTCCTTGAATTACTGTACCCTCTTGGAAACTTGTAAACCCAGACACTCATCAAAACATTAATCAACCGAAAACACGTGAATACAAAGGTATAAATCACTCATTTCAAGTACCATGATATACAAAATATAGACTAAGCGCCGGCTAGTAACTAGAAATATGAATCCATAATTGAATTAAACTGTTATTAAAGTAATACGGTTTTTGGTGGAGAAAAGTGGAACAAACATAAAATATTATAAGTGTGTAAACAAGTTCAGAGGTACAGGAGAAAGCGAAAGCGAGTCGATGATATGTTGATGTATAAAATTCGTTACAAGAAGGTCAGATCGAGGCGACGGGGCTAGACGTTGTGCGGGGGAGGGGAGCGGCTTTCTATGTTAATATATCATCACGAGGAGAGAAGCCGATAGCACGACAACAAATATTGTAATTGATTACATGATCGGTAAGAAATGACAAAACTAACACGAAATGACAACGGTCTCTGAAAGGGTGTCAAACAAATAAACCTCGGGAATATGATATCCCTGTTTTACAACTAGAACTATTTCCTGTGACGCGGCGGGCGGAAGATCAGATCGTCTCTAATAATGAGGTGAATGGACATGATGGATAGTACCGTAAGATGACTGTTTTCTAAGTATCTTAGAAGGAAACGGCATACTATACCTACTCCAGCATGTCCAGTAGCCTTTCTCAATAAGACTTCGCAGGTTTGTATAGTCAGGGGGCTATAATGTATGCAAAACTTCTACTTTCCTCAACACGATGATGATTCATATTCATTTGTGTCAACTCTTTTAAAACTCTAGGTCAAGTGTGATATAAGAGATACTGTCCATTTTCTTTACAAATTAAAATGAGAAACGGAGAATCCAATTTTTATTCAAGCATAAGAGGGAAAAGTAATACTTGAAGGATAGAAATAGAAACAGTTTTCATTAAATGATATGAAGCTGTTAATATTACTGTGTTATGCTTGTCCATTAAATTTGTTAAAATGTTGATATGTTTTGTATTGATTTACTATTGTTTTTGTTAGGTATTCTAATGTACTTTTGTATCTGTCAGGGCCCTCAGTGACAACAGTAAAAACTGGAAAAATGAATAAATAGATAAATAAACCATTAAATAAATAAACAGATAAATTAGTTTAGGCATTAAACTGTGCTGTTATTGACATGCGACTATGCTTGTTTGGTACTGCAAGGTTTGATACATAAGTTTCGTTAGCACAAATCAAAGGTGAATGCTTTGCACTAGAGTTTCCACATAATGTGCTAACGAATCCCAACCATTGCCTGACCTTGCATCTTACACCGTTGTATACAGCATGTTGAAGAAGTATACATGAACTGCTCGGACCTTAACCCGTCGTGTACCAATACATCTGCAGCTCTATGAGATTTGCGTGTACTGATTGGGCAAAATAGCATCGATATCTTGAACGATAAAGGTGATCTACAATGTACGTATAGCATTAATGCATTTGAGTAAACACAGTGCGACCGTCTATGGACTTGAGTGCGATTTAGAAAACGAACACTAAATCATCATCAGCCATAAATTACAGAAGACATGAGAACTGCAGTGAATATAAAACTGCATGTTGTTTAGTTTCCAATTACGATAAGTTTGTGTTTCAATGGGCACGTACAATTGTAGGGATAATGCTATCGTTATTACTACATGTATATCAATTACAGTATTACTATCGTTATTGTTATAGTTATTTTCAAAGAGGTTTATATGTTCACGATGTCGTGTATCAATACCAAGAAAAAATAATATGTCGGAAATACAAAATTGCAGAGCACGATATTGGTATGAACTTAATATGCTAGATCTATATTTTGTAACCAGGGCCGAAATGCACACAAATTCAGATTGAGCAGCATTTCACCTGGCACAGGATGGGTTAATTACAGAAATACCAGACGTCAGGTAACATTATTTCATAAAGAAAGTTAACTACAAGGATGCATACTTGAAGGCGTCTCCGCTCGGGAGCAATGACTTCTATTCATTCTATTTCCGGCATTTATATTTGTTCCTTTCAAAGAGAGAAAAAAAAATGCAAATTGCACAATATTATACCACATAGCCCACATACCACTGGAAAAGAGGGGAACAATACGAAATGTTTTAGAATATTAAACGGAATAGCTAATGTTTCTGAAGGGAAATCGAGCCTTTTCACGGTAAACAGCTTAATCCTGATTAAATATGAACATGCCGTGAAGAAACATGGACAAAAACAAAGGCATTAGGCTGCCCTCTTCGCTAAGGCACAACTACCGCTCAAAGTGTGAGAGCCAGTGGCGCGTCCACACGCGCTCAACATTCCAACGAGCTTCGGACAGCGCGCACTAGCGTTTCGCATTGACATTCCACGTGAATTCCTGACCGGCGATCATTCATGTAGCAGCGTACTGCTTGTGGTTTGCGGTACAGTGAGAACGCCTCGCGGAAGACGTTGCAAAATGTGGGTGACGGATGAAAATTATGCGTTGCGGTGACGTCGGAACATAGCTCGCTTTGTTGATTTATTCAACTGTGTGTTCTATGTGTGTGTGTGTGTGTGTGTGTGTGTGTGTGTGTGTGTGTGTGTTTGTGAGGCAACATTCTCTGCTCCTTCGTACGTTTAGAGCCGTTCCATCACGCAGTAGGGGGGCTGGGCATAGTCTTCAACCAGTTGAGTGGCCGTAGGTGCCCTCTGTTTTCACTCTCATCCTAACACACCTTACCCCTCCCGCCCGCCGTATTCCGAAGTTATCTTCGGGCTGTTTCGGCGAGAGTTCGATTGTTGGTTTTCGGTTTCAGTGAAGAGTTTCTTGGCAGCCTCACGAAGACTGATACACTGCACACACAATACGAACTTGGATAGCCAATATCAACCTATACACATCTTAATCATCCTAAGGGATGGCCGTAGGCTGGGAGTACTCATGTTTTGGGTTGATTGCAATAATACAATTGAAACTTCATTGTTATCATCTGCGATGAAGAAACTAATTTATGTACGATGATGATGAGGCATTTATTTACATCATAATGAATATCATTACATTATTCTTAAGTTGGACCTGGATCATATGTGAAGCTAAATGTCAAAAGTTCTCACTTTAAAATAGGTCATTAATTTATCAAAAATACGCAAAACTGATATTTCAAAATGTTTAATCAAAAAGTTCATTCAATCAATAAGAATTTAGTAAGCGGCATCCTCCCTCCTCATTCCATACACACACATACACATACACACACACATACACTCACACACATACACACACACACTACACACACACGCCCACGCACCCACACACACACTACACACATACACATACACACACACACACACGCACGCACACACACACATGCAATCTCCCCCTCTCTCCCAATCTTCCTATATTTCTCCCCTATTCTCTCTACCCTTAATGATATAATGTTTCGAATATTGACGCAACAGGTGCTGGTATAGACACGCTTCACCTAGCACATCTCATCCGCCTTAATCCCCCTTAATCCGCGATTAGCCATTGAAGACATCCGAGATTTATGCACGTTGAGATTACGTCTCTCTTCTTCTCACGTATAATCGCGCAAACGCATGAAGAGTTTGTCTCCAGAAGGTATTAAATCCACGTATATACATTTCGAAAGAGATAAGAAACGGTTTGTTTGAAAACATATTCAGAATCGAACGCGCACGAGTTCGCCCTTGCTCCTTTTCAGTATGCTTGAAGATATTATTCCATATGAATCTTCAAAGCTACCGAATGATTTTGCTTCGATGTTTATTTCCTTTAAAAATGTGCATTTGGAACCTTTTAACAATATGCTCCAATCTTCCTATGGAAAATGATTCCTTTGATACACAAGCGAGGTATGCTTCCTTTTACGCAGAGACTTATTCTTGATTTCAAAAAGTAAGAACGGTTTCGAAATCCCCTTCCGTCATTTCAGTTCAATCACGCCCAATCTTCCCCCTGTTTATCTCCCCAGCACCATCTCCCTTTAAAGAAATCTTGCTGGTAATTGTTTGATCTCCCTCTGTGACGAAATTTACCAGAGATATCAATGAAATTTGAGGATTAGAAGTGTCATTTTCATGACGTCGTGTATACAGTGACACAAAGCTGTCGTCTCACAAAATACGCGTCTCTGCAAAATCGGTCTGGCATCATGCTTACTCTCTTTTCCTCTTATCTCGAAATTCTGCCGACCGTGGATGGTGGTAGTACTGTCCATACCTCTTCATTAGAGATTAATTAATTATGTTGAGGTGATCATGGGTTGCAGCTGGTTACATCACAATTCTTCTCTCTATTTTTATACCAGCTTTAATACGACGAAGGCTAGAAGATCATCTAGACTCACAGTTTGAGGGCAACAACCTAACATTTCAATTTATCATTTTTTATTCAAATCCGATGACTGAATATACAGTATTGATGACTAACAATATGAATAAATGATATTGACATACAAATGGCAAAATGGAACAGCTGTATAAAGGCAATTTAACTATGTGAAAGCAAATATAGTATACACGTACGGTCAGACAAAATATGAAAAGAAAGTTTACAAACTAGTAATCTGTAGATGATTTGTCATGTGTTAATTGCATTATTTTGAAATAGTTATAAAACAATATCTGCGGAATAAGAACTTACGCTTTCCAAGCTTCATGCCTTCATCATGTTTTTCATGGCGTCATATAGCAGCACCGAAAAGCACTGATGGAATACCAGTCGACCATATTTTGCCGTAATATTCACCACGGTTCTTATACTTGCTCAGGGGCTCACTTCTCAGCTACTCATCTCCGAAGCATGACTCTGTTATTGCAAGAAACTCTCCTAAGTCCTATCCAGATATTTGTGTTATGATTGCCGTGGTAGTTTTGACGCCACAGGTTAGCATATGCAAGTCTCGATTGCACGGTTCATATTTGTTGATTTCTCACCCCTCCCACCCCGCCTCTCTTCCTCCCCTTTCTTCTTAGCTTAGCGCAGGAAAGTGCCCCCCCCCCCTTCCCCTTACTCCCTCCCTCATCGACCTTGGATCTAGCCCCCATGTGCTTTAACCCCATATCTACCACATACTTAAAACTGACCTGTGGGAATGGTGTGTATTGCCAGTGCAAATATCCCTCAACGGCGCATAAAGAGTTAATCCCCAAACGGTATAGGAAAAACAATTACACAGAGCAATCACACGAAGCACCCCGTACCCTCCAGAACTCTCCCATTGCCGGACTAATGTATGTAAACCCATTCAACGCCAGACTCACATGTTCTTTATTGGAGTCATGTGTATGGCTTGTGCAAACGTGCATGAATGATATGAAGAGGGTTAAACTAATGCATCATGTCTAGTTCTGATCTCAGTGTTGCCCTTCCAGTACCGGAGCCTACCATTGTCTGAACAGCGGTCATACCTGACATAATGGCATGATATGCTTGCCCATGTTAGATCCATACGGAACAGTGTATCATGGAATATGTGTTCATGTCAAGTAGTCTAGGCCTATGTAGTTTTAGACAATGTCTCACTAAAAACGCGGCAATAAGCAGAGATTACGTTAACTCAATGTCCGACGAATATGAGTTTATTCGCAAGTAATACACATTCTTTCCATAGCGCTACAGCTTATCTAGCACACAAAGGGTTATGTGTGCCATCGGTTACAGTTCGATATTCCGAAGGTTCGTAATTCCGAAACACGCAAATTGCCTATACCTCGATGCTTGTTAGTCCGAAAACGAAAAAGGGTTCGTTGATTCGAGCATTTGGGGCGTTATTCCGAAGGTTCGTTAATCCGAAAATAAAACAGGGTTCGTTATTCCGAAGGTTCGTTAATCCGAAAATGAAATAAGGTTCGTTATTCCGAAGGTTCGTTAATCCGAAAACGAAATAAGGTTGAAGGTTCGTTAATCCGAAAACCTTCCGAACCTTCGGAATAATGATCTTTCGGACTAATGAACCTTCGGAATAACGAACCTTATTTCTTTTTCGGACTTACGAACCTTCGGAATAACGAACGTTAATTCTTTTTCGGACTTATGAACCTTCGGAATAACGAACCTTCAGAGTATTCGAACCTTCGGAATAACGAACCTTCGGAATAACGAGTGCTTCCCGTGCAATCAGAAGAGTCAATACTTAAGTCGACAGAGATCATGTAGAGAAATTAAGGGTTATGTTATGATCTCCATTATCATTGTTAGGATTGTTATAATCAATATCATTTTAAAAATTATCATTATGCTAATGAGCATTGTTGCTTTAAACAGCATTGATATCATCACTATTGTAGGTTTGAATCAACGAGAATATCGGTACCTACCATGCCTACTCCGAGGATATCACAACGACGACGCGGATAACATACACAATGCTGAATCCACACATTTTCAACCATGTACTATGTTTAAAAAGACAAACCCTCAAATCATGCTGAAATGGGCACATCGTCGAGTCAAGTTATGGCGTTTCTTTTACAAGCAGGCTTCTGACATTTCATCAATTATTACTCTTGTAATAATCCTTTGAATGGTTAATGAGATTTTTCACTCGTGGATAAAGCTGGACATCAACATCTGTGTGTAGCAGATACTTAATTCAGAACACAACAATGACCACTGTGTTTCGTACCTGTCAATGCACTAGCAACCTCCATCAGTGTCATTGATAATGCATGATGCTTCAGGCAGGAAAGACGTTGCGGGTTGGCATGTGTGATGCACAATGACCATTGTTGTGTTTTGATTTAATTATCTGATTCAGACACTTTTTAGATCCAATACTGGAAATGTCATTAACTATTCACATGATTATTACAAGGAAGGTAATTCGTGAAATGTCACAAAACCTGCTTCTAAAAACATTGACGTCTCTTGGCCTTAGGACGTGTAAAGTTTATCTTGGATTGAGTTGTAACTTATTTTGTGTTATTTTTCAAAAGTATTAACCATATGTGTGTAAGACAAACTGCTGCTCTATGTGATTTATGTGTATTCATGATTAATTATTCTATAAGTGGCACGTTAAGGGTTCATGCGGGTAAGTATAATATATGTGTATGATGTACAGAATAGACCGATCGCTAACACCCTGCACCGCTCATGGGGAAGGGGGGGGGGGGGTAATTCATACCCCCATGTCTACCAGCTATTAGTGCCCATTCTTAGGGAGCGTCCTCCTTTACTGGGAGGAAGTTTTCAATGAGTGGGAAGAACGACACGTCACAAAAGGAAAAAGAAACTGTTGCCGAATGTCGATCAGCCGTGAAGGCAGTGAGAGATAGGTTGAAGCCACATCATTCGGTTCGCTGTCCTCCAGTTCATTTTGAGAAAATGTATCTACGAAGTACTAATGGGTGACGCAATAACGTAGCATTAGTAGTAGTAGTAGTAGTAGTAGTAGTAGTAGTAGTAGTAGTAGTAGTAGTAGTAGTAGTATAGTAGTAGCAGCAGCACTAGTAAAAATATGAGTTACAGTGGTAGCAGCAGAAGTAGCAGAAATCATGGTGGTCATAGTAGTAGTAGTAGTAGTAGTAGTAGTAGTAGTAGTAGTAGTAGTAGTAGTAGTCATGGTATTAGTATGTTACCAGTAGTACTCGAAAGAGAGAGAATAGTTTTCTTTACGATTCCTCACTTTGCTTTAAGTCCATAGTCCATGATTATACTCCAAATAAGTCAAACTGATACTCAGAGCAACAGCGATAGCCTAACAATTATCAGTAGCAAATAAATGAAGCATTTAGCCTGAATGTCAGACCAGCCGTCCAAAATGGCCGTCCGCGCTTTTCGTTCTAGACACGCATGCTTTGCGTCGCCGACAGTTCTTTGACAAGGCGAGAAACGCTGAAATTAGCCCGTGTCATGGTTCTCGTAATTTCTGCTTAGTTGTACGTCTTTGCTGGGCATAATGACAACGTGCTTAGTTAGTTTGCTAGGAAGAAATTAATTGACCTCGGCAATGAATAAACAAAAATGGTGTCAAAGGAGGGACATGTTTATCGTTTGGAAAGACGGGACATTATTAAGAGAATTCAGAGAACAGAATCAAGGCGAGTTATTTTCGGATAACTGTTAATTAGTGATCCACGATACTCCACCTGATGACGTCATTATTTCTTACCACTCTTTCTAACCATGCGCTAATTCACCAGTTTTGATAATCAAGAATGGTTATTCTCTGCTTAGCCCGCGGATAATCCACAGTCTGCTTGCCCGATAATGAGATTCATTTAATTATGACTTTTAAAGGTACAGCTGTAAGTTCTTATGACACTCACGTATTCAAAATTATATCTGTCTTTGATACAAAAGACAACAATTAAGAGACACAATATCTATACCAATGACTTACATCTAAATAGGTATACTTTAACAATTTCCCGAAAAGCAGTGTAGTTTACACTTGTCATACAAATCGCATGCTGTTTCTGATAAATCACTGACATGTTCCGAGCCTACAACTATCCAAAAATTATTTTGCCAGAGCAAACTTTAACTTGATTTGGAGTGCCTGAAAGGCCAACCTTTGTCAGTTTCTTATGCGTTCCAAGAAACACGCAGGCGAGGATTTTTTTTCGATGTCTTGAAGAAAGAAATCACGGCATTCATGGCAACTAATTCCACACGCAAACTTCTATTGGTAATCCACCGTTCAAGCTGTCTGCCATTAATTAATTTATGCAAATGTATTCTGCACAAAAATAATGTTGACCTAAAGGCAGTTGATAGTACTTATAATACATAACCGTATAAAATGATTTAGTGGAAAGACAAATAGTTTTTAAAAAAAATCCAGATAAAACATTTTAAAATTGCATTTTTTATCATTTGGTTATGTTATTTGTGGCTAGACCTGTATCGAAGTAGAGCGACCATATGCTATACAATACTGAAACGCCATGAAAGAGGAAAGATATAGAAATAGGTGACAAAAATAGAAAGAGAGAGAAAAAGAGAAAGAGAACTTGAGAAAGAAAAAGAGGAAAGAAAGAAAGACAAGAAAAACAGAAAGGAAATAAAAGAAGAAAAGGTTAAAAAGTAAGACGAAAAGGAAGAGATAAAGAGAAACAGAGAAAGAGGACTATTAAGAACGCAAAAAGGAAAGAAGAGGGGAAAAAGAAAGTCTAAAAAAAGAAACATGACAATTCAACGCGATAATGAATATTTCAATACATGTGTTTCATACATTGTACATTTTAGTTACAGACTAGTTTGCTTTTGCCCCTATATATGTCACCAGCAGCACTGCCTGACACCGGAATTGGTAATTTGTGTCTTTTTCTCCCAAATGCACCCCCCTTGAAAAAAGCTGGTGACGGCACTGTGGTACATGCTGTTAATGTGTACAGTGACATCGTAGTCTTTCGACACAAACTCAAGTTTGACAATGTTCAAAATATTGTGTCTTTCTGGATAAGAATTTCTATAACATATCCCCCCCCCCAAAAAAAAAAGAGAGTTGTTGTTGTTTAGTTCGTTTTATATTTAAAACATTACGACCCCTTTCATCATAATCAGCTATATAGCACCACCATCACTACCATCATTACTCTCATATAGGCCTACTACCACTACCACTACCACCACCATTACATTACCATAATCATCATATCCAAAATATCATCTCCACCATCATTTGATATCATTTCTAATATCAACAAGAATCTTATCATGATCACCAACATTACTTGTCATCATATCACAACCACTATTTTCATTATTTTCATCTTTTACAACACCATCATTACTATTTTTAATCTCCAAAAAGGTGTTGCTTATTCCCCACCCTTCCAATGTCCATCATCAGAGTATGTCATTGCAATATGATGTAGAGAGAAATAATTGATCAATAACTTTGGAGTTCTATTTCTCTTTAATTTTGCAACTACAAATTTGAAACAGCACCAAAAGCAAGGAATCACAGTATGTTAGATTAAGCGTTTGTAAAATTTGTATTGAATATATAATGGTAATAATATGAAGAACATATACAAAATAGTTGCATATTCATGTACCGTTAGAAACAACATCTATCATCATTACCTCATCAGCAAGATCAGGTTGAAATGGATCTAAAAAGTCAAGTCACCCACGACACAAACGTGCTCTCGGGGCGATATTCGAATTGCGCTGGCTAAGCGCGCGCTCGGGTACTTTGGTCTTCGTTTAAGACGCAAAATTAGAATGGATTGACAAATCTGACGCGTTAGTGGTAACGATAAAAAAGAAAAAATTGCCTGCCGGTCAGGCCCGTTGCAGTAGATTAAGAGTGGCTGTGGTTGAACGCCAGAGGGCGTTCGATGCCACTATTTAGGGGTTTTGATTCTTGATTATGATGACTAAATGTGAAAAATTAATAAAGCGGTATGACTGTTTTGCCTTGATAGTGCAATGTGATGAGGTGATAACTAGTTGAATGACAATGTACATGCTTTGTATGTCTACTAGCATTTCACCAAGGAAGTACAGCCATAGCTGAAACGAGAACGACTGTACGCTGTGACATTATGCTCCCCCCCCCCCCCACTTCACATATGCAACACTCCCATACACATCCCATGCGTGTTCTTAAATGCTCATGGCTTATACTTAAATACCGCTCAAATACTCAGTATTTTGATAGCTAACATATAAATATCTTTCTTTAAAATACATATCGTGACTTTGTATTAGTCTCCGGCACCTTAACAATTGCATTATAATCTTTGTGGACTTAATCTTCTTCTCCCCAGCTCGTTCGTCAAACAATGCGCCGTTGTTTGTTAATCTTTTTATGAACATTCTTTATGGCAATTGGCAAAACTTTGATAAAGTAGCATAAATTCGATGACTTGATATTTAACTACCATTGTAATCAAATATCTGTGTTGCAATTTGACAATGTTTGCTTTACACTCATTCATGACATTTTAGAGCACATTTTGAATTATGTTTACACATTTGCAGTGTGTTGTCAATTTGCAGATCTAGTGATAAGTTCACCTCATTCAGCTTTGAAAAATGATTTAAAAGGTAATAAATATCACTAAATGCCAAAAAATAAAAATAGATTCATAGTGTGCAAATATTGTGACTCTCTCTTTTAATGTATGCTTTATCATTTGTAACTCTTTGTAATTAAAGTTAAACCTCCGAACTGTGGTGATTGGTCCCAAATGGGTTAACTCTCCGCTTGCCACATGCGCCTTTTCACACGTAATACACACATATCACATAGGGCTGAAGTTTATCTGACATACAATGCGTTAACAACGCTTCACAAGCCGAATCTTTATGATCGCATTTCTCCTTTGGAAGGGTCTAGGAGGGTAGCCCGAGTTGAAGAGCAAGAAAGCAGTTTTTATTTGGGTCGTTTTTCCGACTCCAGTAGAGTCATGTGTATATAATTGGGTCATAGTCACAGTCGTCCCCTCCTCTCCTTCCCCCTGCCCCTTCCCCTCTCCTTGTCGGCTCTTGTCCCCCATGGAAGCCCCGTCATGTACGTGCCCCCATTCCACATCCCCCTGGGCCGGTTCGGAGGGAGGGAGGGGGAAGAGAGGGGCAGTAGGGGTGGGGGCGTGATATAAGGGGAGGGGTGGTAAGACATAAATTTGAAACGGAGAGGAGGGGCGACAGAGTGATAGAGAGGCAGACAGAGAGAGAGAAAGAGAGAGAAGGGGAGGGAGAGAAGGAGAGAGAGGGGGAGAGGGGGAAGAGAGAGAAGGAGAGAGAGGGGGAGGGGGAGAGAGAGAGAGGTATGTGTGTGTGTGTGTGTGTGTGTGTGTGTGTGTGTGTGTGTGTGTGTGTGTGTGTGTGTGTGTGTGTGTGTGTTGTGTGTGTGTGTGTGTGTGTGTGTGTGTGTGTGTCTTTGTAGGGTGATGATACACGTACCAAAATACACAATGATACATAATGGACTTTCTGCTGTAAAGGTGGTTTGGATTATTACCATTTATGCCATTCATCTTTTTCAATTATCTCTTCCTCATAAATTTACTTTAGGGACACGTTTTCCGGAATCACTTTTCATTTTTGTCTGCTTCTGTTTGACCGTGGTTTCCTCGCCTCCCTTATCATGCCTATTGTTCAAAACACCACGTGGACCTTATCTAAATGAAGGCTAGATCTACCGAGTCCTTGGAGATCGGAATGTTATTGAAGAATCGGCGACAAATCGGCGACAAACGATCGAGTATCGTCACTTCTCATCGTAATATTGCTTTTAAGTGCAAGCAAATTGCATTTATCGCTACGGATATGTCATTTCGATGTTAGATATCACGGTCGCATATATAAGGGTATTTATATCATTTTGTTAAAATCAATTCAATCACTGGCTTGTGATAACATTTGCTATCAATTATACTGATTATATCATTGGCCGTATCAATATCAGTATGTGTGCAAACGGGACGGGATAAAACAAAGACTCAAATTTACGAAAAGATTTAACATCCAATCTAGTACTAGTACAAATATACTGTTTATAAACGTTGTTAAAAATTATTTTTCTCACTCCCTCACCCTATCATTTCACCACCTCCACTCTTGCTATCAGGCCCTAATTTTTTACCGTTTTCATTTGGACACCCCCCCTCCCCCCACCATTCCCTCCCCCGCCTTCCATTTCTTTAAAAGCCTCATTTTTACGTTTTCCATATGGTCACCCCCTCCCTAGCCCATCCTTCGGCCCAGCACACCCTTTCCATGTCCATCGGATCCTCATTTTTAACTTTCCCATTTCGATATCCCCCATCCCACACCCCTCTCCGTTCTTCCATTTCAATAAGACCCTCAATGTTACCTATTACATTTAAACGTCACCCAATCCCACTTATCCCCCCCCCCCTTTCCCCATTTTCCATCAGACCCTAATTGTTACTTTTCCCATTTAGGACGTCACCCGAAACCCAACCCTACCCCACCCCCATGAACACCACCACCTTCCAACCGGGCGCCATGTGACGAATCCTTGAACTTTGCTAGGAGAGTTGACCGAGACCTTTCACTGGTTCATCTGCCTCTTCACTTAACCCAATTTCCAGTCTCCACATGATCGCCACTCCAGGGGCCTCCGGTTGGGTCATTTGCTGTGCCATTCCTAAATGGAATATTTACCCATGTTGGTCCATTATTATGTCAAACTTTTATTCTCTTGATTATTTCTTTCTTCTGTTTCTAGGTACCGGGAGTGAGGAGGAGGTTCTGATACGCGAGAGTTTTTGCGTCAGGAGCAGACTTGGAAAATGCCACCGCCCAGCGTGCGGGATTACTGGGACTCGGGACCAAGTGATGCAGCCAGGCTTGGACGTCAACAAGCGATGGGAGAATTTTTGGGGAGGGGTAGGGGGGAGGGGGGAAGGGACATAATGATGATGATGAAAATGATGATGATGATGATGATGATGATGATGATGATGATGATGATGATGATGATGATGATGATGATGAGGATGAGGATGATGGTAAAAGTGATGTTCATGATGATGACAGTGATAATGGTGATGATGACACGATGATACCGGTGATGAGGATGATCGTGATGGTGATGATGAGGGTGTTGATGCTGGTGAGGATGATGGTGATAATGATGTTGATGTTGATGATAGTGATGGTGATTATAGTGATGATGGTGATGGTGATTATGGTGATGGTGATGGTGATGATGAAGTAGATGATGAGATAATTTAAGTAGAGGGAGAATGTGAAGATTATCATAAAGATAATGACGATGATAATGATAATGATGATGATGATGATGATGATGATGATGATGACGAAGATGGTGATGATGATGATGATAATAATAATAATAATGTTGCAGTTTCACACAAATGAGTCTTTAGATCATGACCATAGCAACCATGTCGTGATTGGATGTATTTGATTGCATGTAGAAGACGAAAGAATGAGAGCAGAACACTTTAGGTCTCACTGGAATACAGTGCTGGTAACTATGGTTACGGACTAAACCAGTCACATGACATGATAATCTATGAAGTCGCGAGGGAGGCAAGTGACAAAGAGCAAATAAAAACAATTAAATTGAAATCTATTAAAGAACAGAAGAGAAAAGGAAAATGAAAGGAGGAAGAAAAAGAACAAGATTGAATGGAAACCGCCTTTCGACAATCATTATGTTTCACCTGATCATGCTGATAGAATAATGATATCAAATAAAAATGTATGCACATTGTCGCATATTTCCATGAACCAAACACAGCGTGTCATTAAAATGCCTTTATGACCTAAGATAATGTGTGAACAATATACACTGCCTGAGATAAATATTTCAAAAGAAGTAGTAGTAAACGAGATCTGCATAATTTCCTCGACCTATGGCATGCTTTTGTATGGGGGAAATGCCGCGACTCACTCGTCACAGGTAACGCCTATTCTAACCTATGCACTACCTGTTTGGCACGCATGATGTTGACAAAATAATGCTCTCTCTTTCTCTCTCTCTCTCTCTCTGTATGTCGCCCTCTCTCTCTCTATATATATATATATCTCTGTATATATATCTCTCCTTCTCTCTCTCTCTCTTTCCTTCTAAATATATATCTCTCTCTCCTATAATAAACACTGTATACGATTGGGGAATTGAGAACTGGGCGAAGGGATTTGTTATAGTTATTTGGTTCTAAACTTGACCTATTTCAAACAGCCCGGAATCACATCACGAAAAAAAAAAGACTTCCGATTTAAGAAGAATGCCAATATTTCTAGCAAATTTTGTACATTTGAGAAAACTGGAAATGATTATGGTGGATTGTTTTAACTTATATTCAATTAATTTTTGCTCAAATTATATTTTAGTTATTATGACGAGATTACTATTACCGTCATTGTTATGATTGATTTCATTATTATCATCATCATAAAAAATTATCGACATTATTATGATTTCTATGAGCATTGAAACGTCATCATAATTTTGATTGTTACCAGTATTTAGAGTCATTATCTTTGTTTACCAATAATGTTGCTTATAATTACTTCTCCTGCTCTGCTATCACGAAAACTAGCATTAGCCCTTACGTTCCCGTCTCACAATGCTATCAAGTCAAGCCTACTAAAACTCATTATAGTGCTAAAGAAATTCCTAATAAACTAAAAAATAATGTCACCAACGAAATAACACTAAACACTCTTTGGAAAATTATAACAATAGCTAACTTTCTACTACAATTATAATCATCATAAACTTTACCGCTAATGACAATTAATGAATGGTTATGATAGTAATACAAGTAGTTCTTATCATCATACTAATATAATAAAGAACATATATTGCAATGGTAAAGAAATTATAATACTAAAAGATATTGTATTAAGTAAAACTTGTTGAATGTACGTAAGACACTGGGGAAAATAGGATTTGGGGTTGGGGGTGGGGGTGGAGAGGGTATTATGATATC
This sequence comes from Arbacia lixula, assembly GCA_963669155.1. NCBI lineage: Eukaryota > Metazoa > Echinodermata > Echinoidea > Arbacioida > Arbaciidae > Arbacia > Arbacia lixula. The sequence goes on from OZ022583.1 coordinate 8,800,508, forward strand.
ATAGCAGGTGTATATATATGGTAGGTAGCTTATACTCTTTACCGAGCCAGAGTTCCCCCGACTTGACCCGGGCGGTACAAACCGCGTGTCTGCTGGACGAGACGAAAAATTGGGGCGCGATGAAATATGAATCAATCTTTTCTACATAATACGCACGATATGAAATAGTACACACGCCATGCCCCCACGTCACGGTAAACCGCATGGAACAAGCCAGGTAGCTTACAGCCGGTCTGTACATGCATGTACGTACGACAACCCATGCCATGACCACACGCGCTTTTTCCTGCAATAAAACATTTACCTGTGAACGATTCATTCGCATTTATACACGCCTGAAAACAGGTGAGAGGTAAGCGAGAATTGAAGTAATAGTTGTTTTATATAATTTGTAATGTATGTGCGTAAAGACGGTTGGATATAAGCTATATTGTTAACAAAAACTGCAGCGAGTGGTGTGTATAGGCCTACAACTTGATGATTATTTCTCAAATATGTGCACTTTTTAGGAGTCTAGTTTACGTTTCTTTCCCCGTTCACTATTCTGTCGACTTGTGTGTGTGTTTTTCGTTCTGGATTTGTACCACTGCCGTAAAATACCCAGAAAAAAATTTGGGTGATATCATTGGAATAGTTCAAATAACTTACGTGTGAATATTCAAATATCACTCCCTTTTCCCCAATCTTTTTACAAGTGATACTAAATTAAAACGCAATTGCGTGTACAAGCGTTCCGAATACTACTTACACAATTAAAGTTTTACAAAGGTCAGCAAAATGTCAAAACAATGACGTCACGTTTGTTAATTGAAAGTTGAGCTAGAGACAGCATGGTGCCGTTTACTTGCACGTTTTCTCTTTTCTCTTTTTCTCCCTCCTCTCCATTCTTCTAAAGGTGATGTCTCTCTATTTGCCATTCCCACGATGAATATTCGTCTCAAAATATGGTGTAATCAAAACCGTGACTTTTAGCACGATCATGAATAGTCTCAAACTTGCTGAAACGAGGATAATCTTTTTTTTTTGTTTGAGTATTTAGTGGTTTTGCTTTCAAAATGCACCATGGAAGTGCGCACGAATTAATAGTGCGTGCGTTTTTTGTTTTGTTTATTCACCCGTTTTCTGCAAAGTTATGACCGTATATTACAGTCTTCATTTCATTGACTAGTCTACGGAAAATGCTTAAATGGAAATGTTTTACACTATCTGTCGTGACTTGAGGGTATTCCAATGGATAATTTGACTCTTTCTTGGCCACATGTGACTCTTTCACAAGGCATACGTATAATTCCCATAGAGCATAAGGTTATGTGGCACACCAAGAGTTTATGCTGCAAGCATAATGTTTATTGCTAGTGTAGTAACAAACATTTAGAAACTAAGAAAACCATAGCAGTTTTATGATGCTGACACCTGTGATTAATGTAACTGTAATTACTATTATTTATTTTTGTAAAAAAAAATCTTTTTACTTTTATTCGACTTCTTTCCTATCAAAGCGTGCCAGATTTCATTGGGTTTTTTTTTTTTTGGAGACACTTGTTTACGAATAGTGATATGGAATGCTACTAACTTTGTTTTTAAATAAAAGGTGATCGAACAAATTAAACTTGTCAAAGTGCTCATATCACTCCTTTATACTATACCTTTCTAGAGTAAATCTATAATCAGCTTTCGTGCAATCACGAATTTGTGTAGATATCGCGAGTGAGCAGGGTAGCTGAATGTGCAGTGCAAAATACCGCATACCAGGGCACTGCTCGTCGATCTAGCACGGGCCAGTCCCGGCGAAGGCTTCTCTGAGAGCACCGTTAGATTCAGCTACTCCCTTATTGGGTATCGACATTCGGACCGAAGTACACTGACTATGCGCTGAACCTGTTTCGATCGCTTTTTACTTTGATAAGTTTAATTTATATTTATGCACCTTACATTCACAATGTGAATTTAGGCTCAATTTGTAGATTTCTAGACTTTATTTTACTCTTTCGGGGTATAAGAGTACATCAAGAGGTACATGTAGCATTAGTAGTCACGTAATCAACATGATTTTCTTGAATATAATAAACAACACGCTTAAATTAGAATTTATAAAAGCTCATTTAGTATGCCTGAAATATTCCTTGTTTCTGCCCTTCCCAATGCTTCCTTGACCAATTGAGATTTAATGACAAAGAATATTGATTCTTTATTAAATTGATTTAGGCGAGGAGTTTCTCAGACGATAATTAGAAACGCCTTTGTAAATTAGAGCCTACCTTACATTCCACTACTGCACATCATAAAATTTTGAAGGAGTATGTCTTTTTTTCATTATTTATTGTATAGTTGAATAAAATATCTGCATAATAAGAAGCTATGCTATCATTACAAAGTACGTTCCGTACAAATGCCGCTTTCCAGTGAAGCCTATAGGAGTGATGTGTTAGTGCTACAAAGCTATGATATTGTATAAAAAGTCATTCTTTTGATAACAACAAAAAATGGTCATCGATTGTAATGATGATAATAGACGTGATGATATAAAAAAAACGCTGATGATTTCATTGTACTTGTACTAACGAGTATGATGATGATCATAATGAGAATGACAAAACCGTAAACAATAATACATGTGCAATTATCAAAACGTGCACCCACGTTATACTGCGTTAAAAAGTCACCTCTTTGTTCTGGTAACCTTGTAATTGTGTCAATCAATCCTGCGTGACGAATCCTTCTGTAATAAAAATGTGATCGCACAGACCTAGAAAACAGTCCAGTCGGTAGACGATATTTACACCTCCTAATAACATAACAGCAATGTACTTTTCATTCTGTTTTGATGCGAGGCTCAAGGACTGTTATGATGCGGTATGACGGAGGGTCCATTCGGCGGTGTTTGGAGACCTTAGCCTGTGTGAAGTTTGCCGGGTTCAGCCTTCAACTAAACTTGGCAAAGTTGTCAAGATTTTGCACTTTCCTTCTCGGTTAAAAACGTGTTTTTTTTTCAATATTTGCCATGCGCAGGGGTGTATGCATGGATATAATTAAGTCAGGAAAACATAATCATAACAATATTTTTTTTAGCTGAATGATGATGCGTTTGATCAAGGCATGAACACGTTGTACACACTGCCTCGTAAACAGCGTAAAATGAATGTATGGTACCATTTAGCTGTGGGTTATAATACATGCAATTTGGTTTTATAACAGGAAATTGGTTATTGCACATACAGAAAAAGTATCTTTATCAAATTATTTATGAGATCACGGTGATTCGTACATATTATTACTGCAATAGTTACGTTTTTTTTTGTAGTGTAAGTGGTTTTATGGGGCAGTTGCACTCTAAGTTCTACGTGCGCCCATGCTTCGTGTATAAAGTTACTGTACACGCAAAATAATTACAGCGAATATGCTACAGTCTCGGATATCCGATACAGCTTTTGTTCAATAACATTTTGTAAATGGCGTCAACTTACCTCCGCAAGAAAAATCGGTTTCTCCAAGATTGCACTAAGGTAAAATAGATATAAAATAAGAATATGACACAATTCAATTTTGTGTCCCAAGCTTGCGTCCGTGTCTTTCCCCTCAACAAAGTGCGGGTTTCAGAGGAGGGGCTCTTTAGCTGGGTGGTGCAGTGAAATACCCCGGGACTGTCCCGCTGGAGTGTCGGAAGAATTCGGAACATATCAGGAGCTAGCTTCGAAAGCCGATAGAATTAAGATGTTAGACATCCCCTCTTTGAAATAAGTTATATCTCTTTGAATAACATCCAAGGACGATGATTGATAACGTAACCTATAAAATATCATCACAGAGAATTTCCATGTCCTCAATTTAAAGAATATGAAAAGGTTGTACATTATGGAGTGACATACGACCTTAAACAGACCAATGTTGAGGTGTGTATATACAATTTTTATGATATGTGATACATTCGCAGATTTTCAAGATCACAAATAATTGTTGGCCTATAAGATAATGAATGTGATATATAGCCGCGACAAAAGGAAAACTAGTTGTAAGAAATAATAAGAGAAATTAAAACAAATTAAAAACATGAAATGAATAGAGAAGAATTGAAAAATTCAACTGAAATTATATTCAGATTCCTTCCGTTTTCCCCCGATGCAGTCGATGGCAAAAAAGTAACTATAATCCGTAAATCCCTTGTCGCACAGACGAAGACAATACAGCAATCCTTGAACGGTTCCACAGTAAACCGCAGTACAATATCAAATAGGTCTAGATTTAAACAAAATGACTATTCATTTGGTGTAGGCCTAACATTTTCTTTTCAAATATCAAGCTCATTGTAAACAATTTCATCTTGATAGAGGTAGAAAAAACATGCGGAAACAACTAACGCTCTAACTTGAAACACGTGTGAAAAGCTTCCAAAGGGGAAGACATGCGTGGCCTGAAACAAAAATCATTACGTCTCTTAACATGGCAAAATTCTAAATGCTTCACAGCAAAATGTCAAAGAGCACACTAAACAATGCTAAAGCAAAATTCCACTTGTGAAAGACAAAAATGAATTCAGCCCGAACATGGAGATAAAGCAAATCATCATCACTAAACTAACCTTGCCAACCAACCTCTCGATTCTCTCGGCATCCATGTTGTTTTATGTAATCAAGTCTAATCAATTAGTAATCAAGGAGCGCATACAACGACTGGCTCCAGCGTTTATCGTAAGACAAATAGTTTGCTTGAACATGAGGTAAAAAGCTTTTGTTGCAACGGGGCTCGCAGACGGCGGGACAGACAGGTTCGCAAGACCCCGTCTCTTCAGGTGAGGACGACAGAGATAAGGAAGCGACGTTCGGAACATTCGCTCCTTAAGACGCTGATTAGAAGTCGTAATTACAGTTCCCTCTCCGCCCAACACCGTGACCTTGGCTAATGTTGTCGTATTAGTGTAACTTGACGTTAATTGCTTGTGAATTGTTATCGTTGAGTTCGTCTGCATTACAATGATACCAGTACCCGGGACATGTACTTTGTTGCATCATATTCCTTATAAATGGTATAGGTCTCTAATAATAACCGGAACTTCAAAATCATGGTTTCTACTTCGGTATTTAGATGTAATGGGTTACACCATCGATACTTACGATTTACAAAGAATGACAAGTTCCAATACAACTTGGCCCATAACTTATTTCATGAATGTCCTCGGACTGGGACTCGAACTCGAATCCCAAATATTTCGGAATAGGACTCGAATCTCTGCCTTACTAACCAATGAGTCGGGGACTTCCCCTCTAGATCGCCACCTGCTCATCAATACTCTGCAGCTCTTTCTATGGATGATGTCGGCCTTAAACTGCATGGAACTGGTTAACACGCACCTTGATCATGATTACTATTAACCTATTTAGTGTCAGACAAATTATGCTCTATGAAATATGTGTATACTACTAATTAATAACTTCACATGTGGTAAAATAACGAGCTAAATCGATCAAGCCTCTGTCAAATACATCCGTTTTGGCACATACAAGTTTATTTTTAAATTGCCATCCTCTCATCATGTTGGTTATTTTTTTTTTATTCACCTTCAAAATTAAGTAAAGAGTAGTATATGATCTGCGCATGGTCAAAGCGCTTAAAATTTGCATTTACTTTTTTGCATCCACATTGTACAAAAAGATGATACTTTACATAATAATACATTGCGATGTTTTCAAAAACAATGTTGTACATGTAAGTTGAGTGTAATGCTATATACAAATACTATTTATCGAAAACTCTGTTTGACAAGATGTGACGCAACTTTATAAAATCAAAAAGCGTTTTTAATATCGATAGTAAATCTAAAATGCTATGATTTCATATTAATGAATCATCATATTTCTTTGCCTTATATCTTGCTTGAAATAATAGTATGTTAATACTATTATTTCTGACATTTCTGTAAGATCGATGAACATGACCAAACGTACCGTACGGTGAATAGCAATAGGATGAAGTTACATCAAGTCTAACATGTCTAAGTACAATAATCTGTATCAACTGATCTATATGTTTTTCTTTCATAATTGCTTTGACAGAATTACATTCTGTATACAAAACATTCGAAAATACTGATGTATATTTCTGATGTGCTGTGCTTCACTTGCAAGTACATGATAGTTAATTTATAAGAAAATTTACGGCTGATGTAAACATTATTATCAACATCGTTTTTCATAGAGTTTTTTTTTTATTTATTTCGAGTTATATTTAAGCAGGGTGGCCTCTTTAGTTATTAAACTGCTGTCACTAAGGGCCTTGACGGATAAACAAATACATTACAACACATAACAACAACAATAATAGATGAATACAAAAGATATCCAAATTTTTAACAAATTCAGTGTTAGTATTGTTAGCGTCATTTTCAATATCAAACATAATATCAATGGATTTAGTAGTACTGTAATATTACTTCATACTATTTTGTTTTCAATGTACGACTAATAATACTTCTACTTCTGCGACTAATATTTCTTCTTCGACTGCCACGAGTACTACTTCTGCTACTACTTCTACAGTCACGAGTACTACTACTACTACTACTACTACTTCTATTACTACTACAACTACTACTAATAATAATAATAGTAATGCTACCACTACTTCTACTACTACTACTACTACTACTACTACTACTACTACTACTACTACTACTACTACTACTCCTACTACTACTACTACTACTACTACTACTACTACTACTACTACTACTACTACTACTACTGACGCTGCTGCTGCTGCTGCTGCTGCTGCTACTACTACTATTCCTACTCAGCGACATGTGGGGGGAGGATTTTCGGCGCACTCAACTACAAATTTGTACAAATTAAACAGTGCTGTGCTGAACAACATAAAAGGATAACACAATTTATTGATTACATCTTTTTTTTAAACCCATGAATACTGACTTTGGAATTTCCCCTTTTATAATATGAAATAAAATATTTATGTAATATTAAATGGGGATGGAGTTTGACTGGAAATGAAAGAAGCTTTAGGGAAAATGGGCAGTGAAGCAAATTAATCACAAATTTTCCGCTTTTTGAAAAAGATTAAACGTTACGGGTAAGCTTAATGACTTGTAAAACGTGTCCCCCTTTTCTTAGCCTCCCCCTTTCCCCTCCTCGGTGAAAGAAATGGGGGGAAATCCAATCAGAGTCTAAACTATGAAACCGACTGGTGTTCGCTGACTGCTTTGCATTTATGTTTGAATCAATACTTGATGTAAAGCATGGTCCACCTGCTGGGACCAGTATGTTACGAGCGATTTCTCTATTTCAATCAGCGAATTTGGGCGATTATCTGACAGAAATAACGTCTGCTTCATTGGCACCATCAGCCGCACAAATGAACTCGGAGATAAGGAGCGAACAAAAATGACATACTTAAGCCTTTTAATGGGATTTTCCGCAAATTGCATTTTATGGGAGAAAATATTTTGATTTTCTTGTAATCGTGTGGTTGGCGACAACCGAAGCGTATTAAAGCCACGAAGTCGAGCGAGGGCTAACGTTGAAACTGTAGCAAAGTTGAAAGGGGATGGAAATGGTTCAATATTTTAGCGTTTGTTTATCTCGGGGAGGAAATTATGATTATTGTTGATTTTCAGAGCGTCAAAAAATAGCCGCGCGATGGAAGAGTAATTATGGACGGCAGAAGGGGTTGTAAGGGGAGGCGATGGGCGGATGGGAGGTGAAAGGGGGAGTTGTTGGGGGCACTAGTCGGGGGTGAGAGGGTTGGGTGGACCTCAAGGCTGGAGTCCCATTCTCCTCTTTCGCTCCAGCAGTTCTCGATCATGTCAATTGTTCCCCTCCACAAAAGCCGAGTTTTCACTTCCCGGTTTGTGGCCGTGTAGAAGAGGAGCGCGCGAAGAGGACACCGTTTACCAATAACGGTTCGCGCCTCACTCGCCCGCTCCGCCCTCTCCCTCCCGCATCCTCGCCGGACCGTGTGGATGTTTGCGTGAGCGCGGGATGTTCCTGGATGCAGGGGGTGCCAGATGTAGGGGTGGAGGGGAGAGAGGAAGAGGAGGAGGAGGAGGAGGGGAGAGGAGGAGAGGGGTGAGAGAAGAGACACTGAGTCTCGCCACATCGCGCTCGCGCTGCATGCCGTCTCAACTTGTGGTGCCTCGTGAGACAATGCGAGCACTGCTGCTCCGCTGCGCAGCAACTGTACCCACTAATTCATGCGTGCGTCCCGTGTCCAAGCGGCTCCCACACACCCACACCCACACACCCACACACAAACACAAACCTCCCCAAAGACAGATTCCTGCTAGGTCCCCTTTATACTGGTCCTGTTCCTTCTCATTAACCTTAGCACGTTTTGTTTGGGATGCGTTGTGGCCGATATTATGTGTGCTCGCTCGCCTGACCTTGGCCTTGTGATGTGCTTGGCAGTACTAATGCTGCTCTGCATGCAGTCATGTCTAGTCTTGCCACGCAGACTCTATACTCTACTCTCCTCGTGGTCTTTCATATACGTCAGTCTCCTGTTTGAGAAATGCATTGTAAGTGAAAAAGTGTGATGAGGTTTTAAAAATAATTTTAGCCCCAGAAGGCCCGATGATCCTCTCAAGAACTAATACAAGTAGGATTTTGCACTTTAACGGAGCATCTTTTGATGGATGAAACCATTTAAAAAGGAATTTTAATAGCAATGTTGGAATAAGATATAATAGGTGATGAACATGCATAACTGTAATGACGACATCAAACAGTCTTTGGGCGCCATTGTGATATTTCTGCGCTAGTTATTAACACACGACATTCCCAGAGGACAGTGTGGAGTCTGGAAGAGGAGAAGTTAAGCTTACTTCTTGACAACCATGGATACGCATATCCATGATTTATGCACTCACTTTGTATTGACGGGTTACTTTAATTCTTCATAATATCCCAGAAAACTGCATGTAAATTATCTATTCCAAAACAAAACAAAACAATGCGAGGAGACCGCTTCGTGAAATGAAGTCACAAAGTCTATTCCAGTTCAACCTAGCCTTATTTCGAGATTATCCCCTGAGTTTAGATCCCTAGACTATCGACTCCCAAGCCTAAGATAAGAGTTTTAAGGCACACTTTTTATTGAGGATCGCTTCTGGATAATGGAGGGGCACAATTCCACACCCCTCCCCCTCCGAATTCGACAGCTTTAGAGGTCCGCTTGGCACCTCTGTCGGCGCCACTCAATTGCCGTCCATCGTCGCTTTTCGGTGTGGGGAAGACAAAGTAATAATTGCGCGAAGCACGGAGGCATAATGCTTTCTAGTATTGGCAGACCATTATTTTGACACCTTTCTTTGTACTAAAAATAAAAGCGAGAGAGGAGAATAAGGACAGTGGATTTCTGTTTTTCCCTACTCGAGGTTGGCGCAAAATGGTGTGGCTTATACACAACGAGGGTCAGAAATGTTGAGAAATAACTGGAAATTATCACCTCTCGAGCAGTTTTTCCCCTTTTTGTAGCCTTGATGGACAGACGGTCTCTAGCTAGCTTTGGTCTTGGCCAAGTCAATAATCTTTGTGTATGGTGTGTCTGTGTATGTGGTTGACTTACCCGATAGAGGGATATCATAGTGGAAGATGGGAACTGACGACAATCAAAGGGAGCAAGTTGATCACTCGTACTTACTCTTTCAGTCCTTGTTCTATGTTTTGGGGAAACCTTTTTCGTCACGATTTACGTTCCAAACTAAGCATCAGCAATTTTATGGGCGATAGGCCCCATCGACTGTTAACCCACACGCCACGCACCAGTCGTGCTGCCAACACTTCAGTCCTCGTCTTAATTATCATTATGCGATATATCTTTCTCTCTCTCTCTCTCTCTCTCTCTCTCTCTCTCTCTCTCTCTCTCTCTCTCTCTCTCTCTGTGTGTGTGTCTTTGAATCTCTTTCACGTCCGAAGAGAGCAACAGCCACACATTTTCGCGAAATGCTCTGACCTCAAAACGCTACAAAAGAAAAAAGAATCGATCTGCGCGCGTCAGGAAAAGCTGTGAACATTTCAACCCCCGTCCATCTTGTTGTGTTCTTCTTAGGTATCATATCATACCCAGGTCGTATTTTTCTTCGGGACGAAAACAAAGCTGAGGGATAACAAGAGACGTGAGAAACACAAACGGTGATAGGGGGATGGTGATCGCGCCTCGCCGACACTTATCTCGCCTTGCAGAGCCTTGCTTGTCTTTGCAGCTGACGATGTGTTTCTGGGTGGGGAAAAAGAGGGAGTAACCGTTCGCGAGGTAGCAAAAAAAAAAGGAGTGTCACTCATTGTTATGATACATGCATATGTATTCATGGGATATGTCATTATGTGTTGCAAGTGTGTCTTTATATGTGTGTATGACAAATAAATGGTGTGTGTGGGCGGTGTGTGTGTGTGTGTGTGTGTGTGAGAGAGAGAGAGAGAGAGAGAGAGAGAGAGAGAGAGAAAGAAGGAGAGAGCGAGAGAGGGGGAAGAGAGAGAGAGGGAGTGAGGAGAGAGGAAGAGAGAGAGAGATAGTGACAGAGAGAAAGGGAAAGAGGAAAGAGGTGAGATAGAAGAAACAGATAAATTGAATAAAAAATGTTTAATATTCAAATCTTGTCACATACATGAAAATGAGTAATACATGTATACACAAGTTTAGCTTTGAATTTCAATGGTAAGACACAATAACTAGGTATAAAGATTAAAGATGGCCCATTTGATAACAAAACGTAATAATCCTTGACATTATTATCTTTCCACCTCGTAAGATCAGCTTATCCCCCTGGTAAACTCGTCATGATCCGGGATAGACGAGGAGGAACAAACATATAAAGGATGGGTGGACGGACTGGGCTGATCAGGTAGCAGATAACGATAAGACGAATAGAAAGGGGATGGATCTTTGTTAATGTGGACAAGATGCAGAAATGAAAATGTCAAGTTCATATGACTCTGGGAGTTGGGAGTCGGAGTTATGTATGATGTAGAAAAGGAAGTGGAAATTGTTGTCATCTTCCAGGTGTTTTTTTTTTCTGCAGGGGGAAGTCGGCTCGCATTTCAATGTCTGCTACTGATCCCACTTTGTTTAGCTCAGCAGGTAGGAATATGAATATGGTCTCTCTATATCTACATGTCTGTATGTCTGTATGTATGTCTGTCTATGTTTATCTCTCTCTCTCTCTCTCTCTCTCTCTCACACACACACACACATACAATCACCCACTTACTCTAACTACAGCTTCTTCGTTATTATTGTTTTCTCTCATTCTTCCTCCCTGTTTTTCTGTCTGTCTCTCTAATTATCTATCTATCTCTCTCTCTGTCTCTTTCTCTATCCCGGAGTTTTTCCCCAGCCCGTTCTCCATTCCACATTATCTTCCACTCATTCCCTTTCTCTCTTGTTCTGAAAGTATACATGTATCTGTCACAACACTACTTCACTTTTACTATATGTACATCTCTTTGTACATCTCTATGTGCTTCACAAACACACATACACACATACACAGCACACAAACACATACACAAACACGCACACACATACACATACGTTTAATACATCTCATTGATAATCAAATTAATACATACCGAGTGTCACTTAACGTTGCGGCTATGATGAATGAAGTTACAACTGCACAACAACATATAACCTCATTTAAAGTGAATGTTCTACCTCACCCTACGTTACCATATTTGCTGAGGAGACATTCAAAAAATGCGAGAGCAGCGTGATTTCCTGTTGGGTTGTGGAATAGATTTCAGAAAATGACATTTCTGTGCTGAGCGGATTTTGTAGAAATATACCCACATTGCAAAGGTTGTGGCGCACTATGTGCTACCATACTCTCTATTCAGACAAGCTTGAAAATTAAAATAATATTGCCTTTTTTTATTCTAATATCAACAATTTTGTGCAACTAGACTGATAAGATAATGATAGTTTTTAGGAAAATTAATTAAAATAGATGAAAATCCAACCATTCATTATCATATCTATATACGATTATGCTTAAATGTTACTTACCTCTTGCACATTACTCATGCAATATCTAGATGTTACTTCAAGTTTTAAAAAAAAAAACGTTTATGAAATGGTCTAGAGTTTGGCATGCCGCCTGTGAAAACAGAAGAACAAAGAAAAGAATGGAACTAAAGACAGAAATTGAGAGAGGCAGAGCCAAAACAAGACAGATGTAGTAAGGATTGGGGCTGGGAGATGCAGATACAGGCAGACAGACATACAGACAGGCAGGTAACGTGCGACAGATATATATACATATATACACATAACACACACACACACACACACACACACAAACACACGCACACACGCATATACAGTCAAACCTGTCTTAGCAGCCACCTATCTATAGCAGCCAACCTGTCTATAGTGGCCACTAAAATAATTCCCCCGGAGAGAGATCATGTGTTAAAGAACCTGTCTATAGCAGCCACCTGTTATAGAGAGAGAGAGAGGGGAGAGACAGACAGACAGACAGACAGACAGAGACAGAGAGAGAGAGGGGGGGGGGGATGTACATAGTAATGGAGAGATACGGAAGGGTGAGGTGAAAGAGAAAGGAGGAAACAGATACAAATGAAAAGAGGAACACAGAAGCACAGGGAGAAGGAGAGAGAGAGAGAAATAGAGAGGGGGGGGGGGGGCGGGGGTGAAGAGGAGAGAGAGAGTGGAGGAGGAGGGGGGGGGGGGTGAGGGGAGGTGGGAGAGGAGAGATAGCCTACATAATATACAGTAGACCGCCAGACGAGAGAGGGAGAAGAGAGAGACATATGGAGGAAGGGGGAATTATTACAGTATTATAAATGATGATGAATATATATGAAGTCAGAGAGAGATAGAAAGAGCAACATATGATGTGGTTATGACGGGGAGTGGCATGACTGGAGTAAGGGAGAGAAAGAGAAGACAGTATCATCGCTTGACTGAGATACAATTGCCTTCTCCCTTCCTCGTACATGTCATTTGGCCGGCTTTACCGGGAAGAATAGAGAGTCCAATTAAGGCGAGGCTTGATGACATAAATCAATGCAACGAGCCTGTTACCATCATAATCAAAATATCCTAATTAGCCTCAAGGTCTCTGTCTCTTCGCCCGCTGCTAAGGAGTCGCCTAGCTTGGTTCTAGCGTGGTTGGACAAGGCCTGTAACCGCGCAGGTTCGCGCGCTGCGTGTTTGGCAATGGCGCGCGACGATAATCATATGCATGTCTTCCAAGCTTCACGTCCGTACACTTTGATACACAGTACAGACGCTCAGGGAAGCAATAATCATTATTGCTTTAATTGAGAGTTCAAGATTATTGCAGGCGTATCCATAGCGGCCACGTCTGTTTGTGCGAAATCAGAGAGAGAGAGAGAGAGAGAGAGAGAGAGAGAGAGAGCGAGAGAGAGTGTGAGTGGGGTAGTAATGTTCGTTTCAACAGAAATCAATATATTACGAAGCAACACATTCATATTATGAATGTACACTAAACCTTGCCGGGGATCTACAGAACAAATCATGAATGTCTAATCCACCGTGTGGAGATGAAAGGCAGTATTAGCCTCTGTCAAAAGAACCGTTTTGTGCTAATGACATTGCGAGCGGCTGCGAAATAAGGTGGAAGGAATGTTCTGAAAGGACAGAAAGCGGGCGCTATTCTGCTACGGGATGAGGCGTTCAAGTCACGCCACCGATACCATAGAGACTACATCATACGGGGGTGATGTATGTTGCACACGCTTTGCAACATATTCAACAACATTTCCACTTTTTTCGAGAGACATATTCATCAAATATGTTATCATGTTCACAGCCTTGCAATGTATTAATCTGCTGATGGTTATTTTCTTAAGCATAAAGCAAATTTAGGTATTATTAAACACACAGTTGTAAAAAATTGTTAAGGAATTCCACTCTTCATGCTCCATTGAAGCATTCTTGCATTTGTAATACATACCAATCTCATAGGGCAGTATGGAACCTGGCAGACAAAGAGCATTAAGCATTAAGAAGCTTATGTTTGAGATTAATAAATATAATACTTCATACAGTACGTCTTCATCCCTCTTGTAACATATACAGCATGTATAAAGCAAGTTACTCTCTTGCGATATACCCATTTTGTTGGTTATAAAATGAACCACTGCTATACTGGGCGTTTCCCACGAACAGCGATATGCGTAAATAAGGCTTCGACTCTTCGGTGCGCCGATTAATAATCCCACTTATGAAACAAAAAAAGCAATATTTATTCATTCAAGAACGAAATCATCCAGATAACTGCACTGTGAGAACCAAAGCTGGGGTAACACCCCACTAATCCCGTGCAGATTAAGACAGGTCAATAGAAAATGGAAGCGATTAGTTCGTAGTAAGCAAATAATCAGCGTTGGTGAGGGTGATGGGACGAACTATCACTTCCGAGGCGATCTGGATCTAGCTTTCTTTCCGAAGCGCAGCTGAGGAAAAATAGCGTATACATTCAGATCGCCGAGGAAGTGATAGCTCGTCTCATTACTTCAAACCAAAAGTTGATTATTTGCTTTACATTCCACTTCTGAAACCAACTATCTATACCAAAAATGACAATTTGAGGTAAAAAGGTAATGTTTACTTATCTCCATAACCCCGAGCCGCTGCCATGGGGAACACGCGTTAGGACGCGCATTAGGACGCGCATTAGGACGCGTATTAGGACGCGTATTAGGACGCGCAATAGGACGCGCGTTAGGACGCGCTTTAGAACGCGTTAGATGTCAAGTGATAGTCCGAGTGTAACGCACTTTTATTTCGCGCGTACTCAAAATATTAATCACGCATTAGGACTGTGAGGAGTGAAGAGATCAGCGAAACCCAAAAGTACTATCACCTAGAGTGTAACGAACTTTTCACTCAGGTGATCTGATAGGAAAAACTACGCCTCATCACGTGATCAACTCTTGACCAATCATATAGCAACATTCTTAGTATTAAGAATATAATAAATAATATGAAATGCATCGGAATCTACCTTTTCATTGTAAAGGATATCATTTGGAAGACATTTTTTACATGTGTTTAACTTCACAGACTGGTAAACTTTTTATTAATATGATGTTGGGGTCAGTCCTGGCTCCTACCCTCTCAAGCAATGTTTGTCTGTGTTTTAATCATGTTCATGTTGATGTCAATTTTTTTGGAATAAGGGGAGGGGGGGGGGGTTGAGATACATACAGTAGGCCTCTAGACAAGAGAGAGAGAAGAGAGATGTTTAATGTTTGATGTCCGATGTTTAAAAATCGCATTTATCTCTTTACATTTAGAAACCATTTGAGTTTATCAATATACACATGCACTTAATGCATTCCGATACTTTCATTCTTTAAAAATTGTACCTTGTTTAAAATGATTTCGACATTTCTTGTATGTTCTCCTAAAAGATGTGTCAGATAATACAAAAGTATGTTTGAGACGTGTGTATATATATATATTGGCCTTACATGATAAAAATAAATGTTTATGTGTGTGTGTGTGTGGGGGGGGGGGGGTTACACCATACGTTCATTCAATAAGATAAAACGATAAATATTGATCGAATAATGGGATAACAGGCTAATTAATACATTTATAGTGATCATAAGAAATGAGTAGCTACATATTAATAAGTGTGAAAATAAACATATAAACAAATCACGGAGGAAAGTAACGAAGACGGAGAAAATATGCGCTCATTCGGTTTTCACCACGACGATAACATTCACCTACATGCTGACAAAACTTTCACATTTCGCTGATGGCGAAATCTCGGCTCTGAAGATGATAAAAGATATGGATGGGAAAAAGATATATACATATTCTCCTTCAATAACTTAAAATATTAAAAAATGTGAGCAAGGGTGATTGAGAGGGAGAGGAAAAAACAGCGAAGGGGAAAATGGAGGAAAGAATAAAGAAATAATCGTGAGCAAGTGAAGGATACTCTCCTAGGCAGCGGCCAAGGTGTAGAACCCGTCGCGTGGCGCTAGTACTTTCTCCCTTATCTCGTGTCAGGCGACCTGGAGAAACATGCATGGGCTATTGTTGCCAATTTGAAAAGCTCTGACGCTCTTTTTTTTTTCTTTCGCTTCCACAAAGACGATTGGCAGAGAATGAAATTAGCGAAGCCGCGTCGGCGAACAAAACTCGTCTCTGGCTTTTGTACGAGGCAGACCAATGAATACATAAGTAAGATCGATGAGGCACCATGAATATTTAGACAAATAATAATGACAGTTCATGAAGAAAACAAGATGGAGGGATGGAGAGAGGGTGGGGGAGAGTGAGAGAGATGAAACTTGGGCGTCTTTTGTCCTTCCTCATTTCGCCTCCTCCTCTCTCATTGAGACTTTTTTTGAAGATGGTAGCGAGGGAAGCGATGCTAAAGAAAACAGCGATAGGGTGAGTGAGTGCAGATCGTAATATTCAATCTAGTGAGAAAAGGGGCGAAAGCAGCGTGTGGCGGGGACTGGAAAAAAGAAAGAACCATGAAAAACGTGAGAGAGAGAGTCACGAGAGTGTGTTTGAATTAAACGATGAGAAAAATAGAAAAAAGAACAATTTTACAAAAGGATAAAATCTTATTGCAGAGAGGTGAGGCCCAGCGCTGGCTGTGATTTGTTCAAAACGACGGTGAAGAAAATAAAAGTGAGGAAAGGGGAAGCGAGAGTGTTTCTTTACGAAGAGGACAACGACAAGGCGACCGAGATGATAGAAGCTAAGACCTTAGAAATCTAGAAAATACATAAAAAAAGGTTCTTTTGTTCTCCATGTATTCATGAGCGTCTGTGTGTGTGTGCGCGCGCGCGAGTACAACATACACGAGGTAACTAAAAAGAGTAGACGGGGTAGACAGAGACAGATAGAGAGAAAAATGAAAAGAAAGAGAAAGGGACGTAGATGAAGAAAGTCTGAGAAGGGAAGAGAGAGTAAATGTGAGAGATTGTGAGAAAGAATTCATGGCATATCGCTATGCATGTATATATAAAGAGAGAGAGAGAGAGAGAGAGAGAGAGAGAGGGAGAGAGAGAGAGAGAGAGAGATTAAATACCAACGCATACCTGTGAATGGAAAATATACGAGCATCTGACGAAGTAAATGAAAATATAAAACGCCAGTTGGCATGTGGCCGCAGAATGAAGGCTTTTAACCAAAATAAGAAGCATTATGGGCACGATATGGCTTGTTCAATCTTGTACTTTTCCTATTAACCCCCTTAGTAGTATACAGTATGAGAGCATATCCCTAAGAGAAAAGGCAATACTTTGGGGGATAACCGTTTTCCAAAGATTAAGACAAGCATAAGTCTGACAGTTTATGAGTCCTTTCATACAATTAAAGATACATATTTAAAACCTATTCACCTCTCGATAGCGATAACAGGGAATTGAATAACGTACCAAAAGTGTCAAATAATTCCACTCTGTAATTTTCACCATATGCATGATATTATTGTTTTCCGTACCAAAAAAAAGTAAAGAACGGAACAGAGAAACACTTAGACTAAGTTAACCGTCTGATTTAAAATCTTCCTCTTCTTCTTCCTCTTTGACCAGTCTGTTGGCGTAAACTATAATCAAGCGCCTTCGCTTCGCAGAAATTCTGTTGCTCGAAAAATAAACATTCAATCATTTCCAATTTGCAACAACTAAAATGAGAAAAAGAAGCCGCCCGCAATCCATATTCCTACTACACTTCTTTTAATGAAGATATCACCGATGTAACCTTCGTGGCGTGAAAAAAAATCGGGTTATATTCATTTTAGTTCGAAGAGCAGTCGGGAGGGAAGAAAGTGCGTGTAATAATAAAAAAAAGACTTCCACTTCGGCGACGATCCAAAAGAGTATAGGCCTTGATGTCAAAATATGAAAGAAAGAAAAGAAAAACACGATCGCTCGGATTTACGTGGCAACTTGGTTCAAATCGTGTTTATCCGATCGGTTCGCTAAACACGACCTACGCGCCTGCTTTTGCCGGAATTCTGTTGCTCAACAAAATAGGCGAGCGGCACTAACGTCTCCCTAAATCGCTCTAGAATCGATCGTTCAGAAGCCCTCCACCGTTTAATGAAAATAATATACGACATAGAACATGTAAGAGAGAGAAAATGAGAAAAGGGGAATAGTAGAGAGGGAGAGAGAGGGGAGGTAGAAAATGTACAAATTGTTACTGCACGACGAAATCCCATAATCCCGTGTTCATATTAGACACGGGGCAGTGAAGGCATTCATATACAGTCAGGTCAGATTTTTGAAAATAACCTGTAGCATTACCAAAATAAATTAAATCCAACCTATATGAATGGCTTATGTGTCTTACCCGGATTTTCATTGAGGTTGGTGTATAGCATATGTTACATCACACTTATTTTGTTGTTGATAATTAGCAGTAAGAATCATGTCAGTCTACAAGATTTCACGCAAAGACATTTGATATCAACATATTATATGTTGAGGTATCACAATGTATTCCTCATGATAATAGATGTCTCTAAGATGGCTAAACACAAGTGATCTAATGGAAATATGTGTATGTTTACAGTACATCCATAGTTAGATTCAATTTTGATTTGATTTGAAAAAAATATTTTGCTTCCAACAAATGTTGAAACAACATCGGAATCACTAACTTTGTACTTACCTGTACATCGGAATCAAACATTTGGGAATATGATAATAAAACATAGCTCAACGTTAATTTATAGGCCTACTTTTGGAGAATAATTCACTACGATTCATTAATGAATTCATGAAAGCTTTTGCTTGTCGCAAAAGTTTCATGTGTGTTCAATTATTCACGTCTCATTGCTACTCATTGATATTTTTAACTTTTTGGCAAAATTGTATTAACATATTACAGGAATTTAAACGCTGAGAAAGTGAAGGAATTCAGATAATATTGCTCTGTGTATAATGTGGATAATGTGGACATGTATGTATCAAATACTATTAGTTTTAGCATTAAGTTTATGGAGTAAAATTGTGATGGGGGAAATCTAATCGAGGGAGGTGCTAATCAACATAAATTTATAACCACAATAAATTAAGATATTTTCGTGGCAATGAAGAGGTTCGACACGCGATTATTTCTGTGGTGTTCAAATTAAACCAACTATATGCTATTGTTTGCTTTCATTTCATTAAATTACTCTTGTTTTTGTTTTTCTTTATTTAAGAACTCATTTATCGCATCAGGTATTAACCTAAATTTCCACCCCTTCCCCACCCCACCCTCTTCAATGTCTGTCTACCAATCCCTAGCTCATAGCTGCTCTTTCTTGGCCGTGCCTCGATCACAGATCACCACCAACAAGCCTTGGCCCCTGAGAAATTATCATCTCATCTCATTTAATGCCGCTCGTCGCATTTCGCCGCTCCTTCTCCTATTCTTATTTCATCATAATCTGCGCCCAGCGAGCGGCGGTGGTGAGAGCAGAGGGGTATCGCTGACGGCGCTCACACGGGGAGCCGTCGGCCTGGAGATGAGTGAGTAGGCGTCAGTGCCCTGCTGCTACCTGTCAACGTAGATACACAGTTACTCCAGCCGGACACCCAATATCACCATCTCCTTCTACATGTGTGCGCAGTTCCTCCGTTCATTTTGGTGGGCGCGGCGTCTATTGCACGCATTGTACTTTATTACACACGCAAAGCTAAGGCGGGCCCGCGGCATCTTTCTCACATTTGACACATATCCCATGCTATGCATGGGCAATACCAATACCAATACTATTTCTAGTGCTAAACATATTACACCATATACCGTTCTCACCAAGACAATTAGTTTCGATGCGCCTTTGACAGCACACTTCTTCTTCGTGTTTTCACTCTTAATAGCAGATGAGAAATTATTAACGCAATAGGCCTAAATAAGCCTATCATCTGAGTTCCATTAAGTGCTAGAATTGGTGCAGTTTTCCATTCTGAAAGCAACTCCGTGTGTGTGTGTGTGTGTGTGTGTGTGTGTGTGTGTGTGTGTGTGTGTGTGTGTGTGTGTGTGTGTTTGCGTCGAGTGGAATCAAAGCATGGGGAAAAGATACGGACAAGTGAAGCACATTCATTAGGCGAGCAGGTATGAGATTAACGGATAAGTTAATGATGCCAAGTTGAGCCCCGGTTTCACTTAAACGCGAGTTGACAATTGTTATGCAACTGTAGACCCCACTATCACTTTCGATGATACCTCTTGGTAATTGACAAAATTCATCAAATGATGACGAACATCACGCGTTCATAAAGCACGTACGTTAACATCAAATTTGTTATGTGAATTGATTCACATGTACAAAGTTACAATTATAATTCGAGTGTACAGTATATCAAAATATATATTACTCAATATACAAAATCACAATCAAAGATAGTAATTATATACCACACAACATTAACAATTACAGTCATATACAAACGTACATCTCACAATAATTATACCAATGCAGGTAGATACAACAGTTAGTTGACACTGGGCACAATACGTTCCGGTTCATGAATATCAAGGCAGTGTTTGGTGGGCTGCAAACTTTCTCTGTTAATTCTAAGTAATAGAAACTATTTCCGCCAATCAACAATCAACCCTAAAAACAAAATGCTATTAGTATCGTGTACATAGTTTGCAACATACTATTTTCATGCTCTGTCTGATTTGTTTCATTCCGCGATATGCTATGATATGATGTGATATGATATGATATGCTATGATATGGTATGATATGGTATGATATGATATGATATGATATGATATGATATGATATGATTTGATGTGATATGATATGATATGATATGATATGATATGATACGATGTGATATGATATATGATGTGATGTTATATGATATGATGTGATGTGATGTGATGTGATGTGATATGATGTGATATGATGTGATATGATATGATATGCTATGATATGGTATGATATGATATGATATGATATGATATGATATGATATGATATGATATGATATGATATGATATGATATGATATGATATGATATGATATGATATGATATGATACGATACGATATGATATGATATGATATGATATGATATGATATGATATGATTTGATGTGATATGATATGATATGATATGATATGATATGATATGATATGATATGACATAATATGATATGATATGACGTAATATGATATGATATGATATGATATGATATGATATGATATGATATGATACGATGTGATATGATATATGATATGATGTGATATGATATGAAATGATATGATGTGATATGATATGATGTGATATGACATAATATGATAATTATGATATGATATGATATGATATATTATGATATGATATGATATGATATATGATGTGATGTGATGTGATGTGATATGATATGATATGATATGATATGATATGATATGATATGATATGATATGATTATCATGAATATACTTGTATTTAACATATTTGGCTAGTGTACATTTGTACTAGCTTGCATATAATCTCACTACTGTAAATGTGTTGTTATTTTGATAGCAAGTTGATGTATTGTTCACTTTGCTTTGTATCTTGAAGATAAATGTTTTCAAACAATGTCAGACTGTGACTGACTAGCATGTTTAACTTTTAATTAAAGAGCCTTGATTTGAATCGATTGAATTGAACTGAAACAGACCAAAAAGGCTAGTTGGTAAAGATCCTCCGAAGATTCTTTCTTCTCTCATGCCGGCTGTTTTTCCTCAAACTTTCACTTAAAATGCGTCCCAGGCTCCCTGGCTTCGATATAAATCTAAACATCTTACAAAAATCCAGACATACCTCAAGTTATCCAATACTATACACTTATTACGAAGCCTGTCAAAGCGCACGTACACAAACGCAAACGCGCGCGCTCGCACACATGCACACACACACACGTACACACGCATTTCTATACATACATACAAACATACATACATACATACATACATACATACACACATCATTAACTCTCAATGCGCCATTGTTGCAGTATTGCATAGGTTATACACACGAATCGCACATAGCAGCAGGTTAATCTGGCATACAAAGAACGGGCCTACTTGTTGAATGAAATTGTGAGATAAAATTGTTCCACGTTTCCGCGATTTTGAAGAGGTTGGCAACGTGTGTGGCACAACAGCGGACATTACTCCGTTGCCATGGTAACATATAAACACATGGGTTGAAATAAATCATAGCAAAGACTTTAAGCAAATCGTGATGAATCAGTATCATGTAAACGCTAGAGAAAATGATAACGCCAGAGGTCTCAAATCGCATTGAATATATAAATACGGTCAATGTATGTAATAAGCATTGTGAATGCGTTTAATTTGTTTTTGGTATTCCAAATGTGAAAGTTGGGACTACGCATAAGGATCATAAATGACGATCGTAATGTAATGTGGATATAGCAGATTAACTAGTCCAAAAAAGAAACACTTTCAGGGGAAAACTTTTATTGTTCACATCACGAATCCGTAATTCCAGTGTTGGTTTTCGTCATTTTATCCAAACACTCTTATTTTACTCTTTTGATCGTTTTTGAAATTTCACCGATATGTCACACAGGGATTCGCCAAGTTCGTTTTCAGAGGAATGCGTGCAAATGCAATGTTACTCCCAACAAGGTAGCCCCATCATATCGAAATATATCTAGTGTTGTGTTTTTTATCTACTCCCGTTGAGTTTCTCTACCCTCTCTCTTTATCCCTGCGGCATCTTACTCTCTCTGCCCTATACATGCTATATACGTATTTCTCTACCATTCTCTCTCTAGCACCTTTTTCTTTCTCTACAAATTATCTCTCCCCACCTCTCTTCCCGCTATCTTTTCCCTTCCCCTCCCCCCCCCCCCCCTCTCTCTCTCTCTCTCTCTCTCTCTCTCTCTCTCTCCCTCTCCCTCTCTCTCTCTCTCTCTCTCTCTCGTCTCTCGTCTCTCGTCTCTCTCTCTCCTTCTCTCTCTATCTCATTTTCGCTCTCCCCCCCCCCTCTCTCTCTCTCTCTCTCTCTCTCTCTCTCTCTCTCTCTCTCTCTCTTCTTTTGTCCCTATCTATACCATTCTATGTAAGTCTTCCTCTCTCTCTTCTTTAGCTCCCCCATACTGAAATTGTTACTTAAGCAATGTACAAACACACGCACACAGATTTGGGGGCATGATCCTAGATGTTTTTTCGCTGCTACCCTCAATGTTCATCGGTTCGGTGGGCTCCAATAATCCCGCCTGTCAGCGTGTCTGAATCAATGAACCCGACGGAGCAGCGTAATCTAGAGATAATACGTTAAGAAATATGAAATGGAGTGTGGATGCGTGCACATCGAATGTGAGAGGAAGAAGAGGGGATTGCGATAAGGGAAAGGGGGTAATGCTGTCCTAAGATGGTGTAAAGAAGCCGCGTTATGCCCACCCGTCTATCACCAACACTTACGATATTGCAAAGTAAGCGCCGGATGATATTTGGATATACTTAAGATCCGAAGGGTGTAAATAACGAAACGAAGCAGAGGAAGTTGTGCGATGGGTGATGGGTGAGGGTGAGAGAAAGGGAAAATCATGATATTAGACAATGTTAGAGACAGAGGGAGAGGGGGAATGGGGCAGGGGAGAGGGAGGCGAGAGGGAAGATTGAAGCGAGAGAGATGAGAGTTTATTTATATAATACTATGATGAGTCCTTACATGTTTTTGATAATTCCCCGTTCCATTGATTTTTAGTTTGCCGTTTTCAAATTACTTACCTAATGATAACTTGATGTGAAGACGTTCGGACCAAAATAGTACAGTGTATTATTTTTTTTTTATTTTGGATATCGCTGATATTTCTCCTTGTACTTTATGAATTCAGAACCCTTGAGAGATTTGTTCTGTTAAAGAAATAAATAATTTTGTTTTTTAAGTTATACATAAACACTGTTTTACGAGATGTCAGTTTTGATTACAAATTCATATTGTCACTTTGTATTTTGTTCACGATGAAATAAAGAGAGATAAAGAAGAATGAGTGACAAAGCGACAGAAAATAAACGAAAGATGGGAAGGGAGAATGAGAAATAATAAAAGCAACATGGAGAAAGGCGAAGAAGGAAGAAGTGTGTGTGTGAGAGAGATATAGAAAGAGAGAGAGAGAGAGAGAGGGAGAGAGAGAGAGAGAGAGAGAGAGAGAGAGAGAGGGAGGGAGGGAGAGAGAGTGTGTGTGAGAGAGAGAGAGAGAGAGAGAGAGAGAGAGAGAGAGAGAGAGAGAGAGAGAGAGAGAGAGAGAGAGAGATGGTGAGGAGGGCTGGGGAAAGGTAGCAGGCAAAACGAGATTTCACATCAAACACACTTTAGGGGCGAAATTAAAGTTGAAACGCGTACTGCTCTTAATACAGAACTCACAAATACACTCACCCACATACACACACACACACACACACACACACACACACACACACACACACACACACTACCACTAACATAATGCAAAAACTCCATTCATAAACAAGTTCATTCATATCTGAAACACCACCATTTTCCTTCTCATTCGCAAATGTCAGCTTTCGGTAATACCCCTGCGTCAGTCAGAGGTAATCCTCCAAAGCAAAGAGGGTTTCCACAGATGCTGACCATGTTGACGAAGATGGCCAAAGAACGAAATAAGAAAAACGGGGTGACATCCCGTCGTCATGGTATTCCGGGAGACAGGGGGGAGTGTGAAGGTGGAGAAGAGGATGGGGGGGGGGGGGGGGGGGCACCGTCCACAGTAACAGCGATAATGAACGCGAAGCTCTCAATTCCACACGATCGCGCCAGATTCTCGTCCCATTTGTCAACTCCCCGCCACCAAGAAGGCTTCAGTTTCTTCTTTATTATTGGTTCCTTTCTTATTATAGTCGTCGTCGTTGTTGTTGTTGTTATTGTGTGCCACTTTTTCTTGGAGCGGAGTGTTATTATCGGCGAAAATAATCTCGACGACGTGTCAGGCCACGGTATGTGCAAATCCTCCGCCGATTTTCACACCTACGGTGAGGGGAAGTCGTTCTAGAGGGGGAGGGGCGCGGAGGTTGGATGCTTTCATCTCATTCCTCCCCCTCCTCTTCCCCCTCCTCCTCCTCCTCCTCCTCCCCCTCCTGCTTCTTCCATCTCCTTGTTCTGTTTGTCACGCCGAGCAATGTTCGCTCCTCTAGCTCTGTTATCGGCGGGGCGATCGGTAAACTAATACATTACTGTCGTAAGTTGCGCTCCAGTGGCCGCAGACTAATCGCTTTAATCGGAATGCTCGGCTTATTTTCTCGCCATTTTTTTTTTTTTTTGGTGGCACTTGATGAAAGTGATACTATTTACAAAGCAAAGGCATCCCGGGAAGTTACAGTATATTATAAGAGATTTTCACCTCTAAGTAGCGAATGTGTGGCCTACTTACACGGTGTGATGGGACAATACGATATATGGAGTGACATTAATGGAATAACCTGTGAATTGGAATAATTACACGCTAGGTGCTGCAATAAATGGGTATTCACACACACATAGACACTACTCCACGATGCCAAGCAGTCTTTGTTGATATGATTATTTCAAAATAAGCAGGACATCTTTCTATCTCATATGATTGAGTTTATGAAGTAGTGTTAACAAAAGTGAGCATGTCAACAGAGGTGTTACATAATTGAGTTGTTGTTAGAGGCGATACACTGGATATTATGCAATTGGCGTTGGTGTCGATGTCGATGTCGGTGTTGGTGTAGATGTCGGTCTCTGTGTCTGTATCGATGTCGGGGCTGGTTCTGATTATGGCGTAGGCTTTGGTGGTCGTGTTGATGTCTGTGTTTGTGCTGGAATTGGTGTTGGTGCTGATGTCGGTGTTGGCTTCGGTGTTGGTGTTGCTGTTGGTATTGGTTGTTGGTGTTGGTATTCGGTGATGGAAATGGTGTTGATGATGTTTGTGTTGGTGTTGGTACTGGTGTTGGTGTTAGTGTTGGCGTTGGTTATGGTGTTGGTATTGGCGTCGGTGTTGGTGTTAGTATTGGACATTGGATGTTGGTATTGGTGTGTGTATTGGTGGTGATAGTGGTGGTGCTGGTGTTTTTATAGGTTGTTGGTGTTGAGGTTGGTGTTGGTTATTGTTGATAATGGTGGTGGTGGTGATGGTGGTGGTGTTGGTGAAGGCGACGGTAGTAGTAGTGATTGTGATCATGGTGATGTTGATGCTGGTAATGGTGATGTTGTTGGCTATGGTGTTCGTACTGGTAGCGGTGTTGGTGTTGGTTTTGGAGTTGTTGTTGGTGGTGCTGATATTGGTAGTGGTGTAAGTGATGGCGATAGTAGTGGTTATTGTGATACAAGAAGTGTTATTAGTGTATGTTGAAGTGATGGGGGTGATAGTGATCACTGTACTATACTGATGGTAGTCATTGTAATGGTGATGGCGTTGATAATAGCGCCTGTTGATATTTGTGTACATAAAATGAAATTGTAACATTGATAGTGAGAACGACGATGATAGTGACGACGGTGGTAGTAGAGATTATGTTGTGATGATAAATCGGATTAATGCTGATCGTGAGGATAATTACAAATCAATTAATCATTGCCACTACTGCACCACCCTTAACCTTAGATATATAATCGTGATATCATTGCAAGGCAACGCACTTACATTAAAACAATCATGTACCATAACTGGCAAGGAAAAAACTTAATTTTTAATCCACAGAGTGGGAAGAGGCGCGATATGTAAGAGGATTTTCATTTAATAACCTCATAATTACCCCCGTTGACTATTAGACCACCAAACTCTCTGACAATCGGCTACTATCCATCATTACGCGTGGTCAATTCCCGATTGACCTCTTAACCACGGTTAACATCGATTTCAATTTGGCGTCCATGAAGCAATTATCCACGCGGCTGACCGAGAATGATACTGGAAGTAGCAATTTTTTTGGATTATTGTTGTTTTCAATTGACGCCCCGCCAAACGTGAATTATTGACATCAAACACATGCGATAATTGACCGATACAGGTGTCCCGGTGCCTTTACTCAATGACCACGCTGTCACTATTGATTGTTTAGCTCGCTTAATTGGCTCTCTTGATGAGGCGCCGTTGGCTGGATAGTGAGAAAAAATGGAACATGTTAATTCAGAGTCGTATAGCCCTTACAACACCGAGCTTTGAAATCCAAATTGGGTTTAATACACATCCTTATTGCAGTGGTAATGAGCGAGTTAACAGTAGTGCCGACTATAATTGCAATGCTTTTATAATCATGTAGTGCGCTTTGCAGCTTAGACAAATAAGTTATTAGGTGGGGCAATTGATAATCCTTCCGACCACTGTGACAATTTATCTAAACGAACCATGACGATCACGAGGATCTCTGAGCAATGCGCGAGGAGAATTTCACAGAACAAAAACGACCTAGAAAGATTCAGAATGTCCCCGAATGTCATGTCAGAATGTCAGGATGTCAGAATGTCATTTATCCATGAATGTTCGATCGTCGTCGTTAGCCCCCCCCCCCCCCCCCACCATTACCAAGGGATCGGGCCTTACTGTAGCATTGCTACTAGGTGCAGTGTTTAATACATACTATATGATAATATCTGTGGGATTGCTATCTTAATATTAACAATGTTTCTATGTATACAAAGAGTTTATTTTCCACTCTTCCTCTCTTCACGTTGCTATCTTTCCATACATTGTACATGTATTTCTATATTTGTTCCTTCCCATCACCTCTCTCTCTCTCTCTCTCTCTCTCTCTCTCTTTCTTTTACCCCTTTCACTTACACTTCCCTCTGTCTTTCTCTTTGACAACATCATAACGGTTCTCTTTTTCTTTTCATTGTAATACATAGCTTGTAGATCGATATCTTTTGATAAATAGCATTAATATATATGGATATTGGTTATCAACACCTTAGTGGTAAATTGATAGGTAAAGTGAGTGTTTCAGTACAAAACCATTACCTGGGTTAATAACTCTGGCTGAAACAGGTGGAAGAGAAAGATGAAAGAGAAAGACGAACAATAATAAGTGCAAGGAGAAAATAAAACTAGGGGGAGAAGAAAGAGAAATATAAGATGAACAACAAGAACTCGTCAACGAAAAACAAGATGATGATGACCGATCTGGGAAGGCTTGGAGTACACTACGCTGACCTTTTCTTTATCTGATTCAATTTTCGTATCAAGTCTTGTGAGGAGTCGGTGTCTTATCTATATGTCTTGTCCATTTCTCAAATAATCCCCAACCCGACCGCCATTTTCTGAGAGATCAGAGTTCACAGACGGGAAAAACGAGAAAATTGAAATGAAATAAAAACACAACTAAGTGAAACCATAAATTACAAGTTAATTACCTCACTAATCGGATTAAAATAAATCTTCTCGACATATCATATCATTTCTAAAGTAGCTGTATGTATGGATTTAACTCTTTCTCCATCATTTCGTCGTTATATAAGTTGGGAATCGGATGATAAGTCTGATAATGGATAAGCGTAGCTCCACTCGCCAGAACACGCGGGAGATCATATCGCTAAGGCGACTACCTTGAATGATGCGGGAGTGTTATCTTTCCAGCTTCTCTCTCTCCTTGGTAAATAATAATTCACAAAATGGGCAAAAACCGAGCGCTTCTCCTCATCTCCCTTCGAATTTGTCTTTTCAATTTAAGGCTCTGGGTCTTGGAAGATTAAATTTACAAGCTGATTCCTAACGGTGTTCGTGGTTTTGTTGTTCATTCCTTCACCTACGGGTGGAGGCCGTCGCTTCTTTTCTTGGAGAAAAGAGCCCGAAGATGTGTTTCCAATCTTAGAGGTGAATAACAACGACATGCGCTTTGACAAAGCTATTCAAGGGATTAATTTCACGGTTGGAGCTCGTTGCGCACACAGGTCATTACGTTATTTAGATCAACAAATACATTTTAAGATGTGTTTTTTTCGGAAGAGATATTCCTGTAGCAAGACATCCGGCGACGTTCTCTTTTATAGAATATGTTTTTCGTGGTAATAATCATTTTTCTAAAGAATATGAAAAGGGTTCGTGATAAGCGGATTTCCTTCCTTAGTAAATGAAATTAACCCTTTTTCTTTCAATTTGGTTTGTTTGCCTATTCTTTATTTCAAAAAGCTGTTTTCTATACTATACCGAATGATATACAGAGTACAACTAAACATACACGCACTGCATAAACATGACAAAAGGTTTCTTATATACTTTCATATTTCATCACATCACATCACACCGTATCAAATCATTTTACATCACATCATATTATACCGTATGACATCACATTTTATATCATCACATCATTCATCACGTCATATCACATTTACTACATCCGCATGACATCACATTACATCAAAGCACTTAACATTACACAAAAATACATCACATTCACACTCATCATATCACATCAACATCACATTACATCACATCAAAACATATCAAAATACATAATGTCACATGACATCATATGACATAAAACAGATCACATTCAAATATCATCATATTACATCATTCACGCCTCACAGCATCACATTACATATAAACAAATTATATTAACCATCATATAATATCATATTACATCACATCAGATCGGATTGTATCGCATCACATTACATCATATCACATTACACCACATGACACTGCAAATTATCAAATCACATTATGATTTACAATAACACTTCATTTCAAATCACATTAAATCATATCACATCTTAACACATATTTACAATCAAAATGTTCAATAAAATATTATTACATCATGTTGCATCACATCACATCATGTCACGAAATGGCATGTCATGATAACACGTTCATTTTGTGCAATTTTTATAAGATAGTGTAAAAGATATGGGTACTAATTTATTCAAAATTCATTTTCTAAACTGCATTTCACTGGACTAAAAAATAAGTGTTACAATATTCATAATCAATATTAGAGATGATTAATATATTATTTAGACCAATTTGCATATCAACTCGGTGACGGTGGACACTTTATGTTCTCATGTATGTTGAATATCGCTACACATTACACGGGGCGTGCTAAGTACATCATTTTATAGCTACGTCCAGTTACATAGGCCTAAACAGTATGTGCGCGATGTCGGACCAAAATAAAGCAACGGTGTAGGATCAAGCTAGGCGTGCATGTGGTCATTACTATTTATAACACGCTTGGTAGATGGAGGGCACACATCCAGAGCAAACATGCTCCCCCATCCAACCCCATGATGTTACTCGGGTGTGCGCTGGCGTCGGCAGTCTGCTGAGCTGACCTTGATGCCAAGCTGACATTGAGCCGTCAGCTCCCCGAGACTTCCCCCGTTCAGTCTGTCGGGTGGACGCGGTGCATCACAAGATGCGGGTGATTCTCGTCACTCGAGACAACACCGTGATGCGCGGGTGGGACCGCGCGGGCCTTCTGTGCATCTCCGACTGTTGTTTCTCTCATTATGTTATTTCCATTGGGGGTTACTCGCAAGCTTCTCTAAGTTTGTTTACACTTAAGTGCTTGAGTAGCATAATGATATGATCCTTTGCACAATGTATATTCATTATATTTATATCTACCTTCATCCTCTCCAATAGCTGCGATGTAGGCTAAGTCAACAATGCCATTCCAAATCAGAATAGGATATTTCAACAAAACATGATCTTGATTTCGATTGCGTAAAAAAAAAATCATTATTAAAGCAAGTGGATATCGACTCATCATCCAATGTGATATGAACAATGCTATTGAGCATTTTGT
Source organism: Arbacia lixula (assembly GCA_963669155.1). Lineage (NCBI taxonomy): Eukaryota > Metazoa > Echinodermata > Echinoidea > Arbacioida > Arbaciidae > Arbacia > Arbacia lixula. The sequence continues at coordinate 8,831,234 of OZ022583.1, forward strand.
GTGGGAGAAACTAGTTGAACATTGACATCGATATACGTTGTATTGCGATCATCCCACGCACACGTATGTTACGTTGATGTCTCATTCACAGTTCGAAAGAATGTGGCAATGAAAGCTGGGTAAAATTTGTAATCAAACTGTCCGCCCCCAGCATCGATTGACGCATTTTAGCAGCCTGGACACAGTCATGTCTGAATGTTTATAAACCCTGATGTAGTTTACTTCTTACTTTTCTTTCTTTACACCCCCCCCCCCCCCTTCTCTCTCTCTCTCTCTCTCTCTCTCTCTCTCTCTCTCTCTCATTCTCTCTGTCTCTCTCACCCTCTGTCTGT
>OZ022583.1:8834065-8864065 GCA_963669155.1 Arbacia lixula
ATGATTAACTCTGTACGTTCCAATTGTGTATTTTGCACAAATAATACATGTAAATCCCACACCTATCATTGTGGCACACAAAGGGTTAAGATATATGTTATAATGATAATAGGATCGGACTGAGTTAAGGATGGTGAAAACTACGTGGAGAATGAGGCCTGGTTATAGAGATGGAGGAAGACGAAGGCGAAATTATGTGATGAAGATGATGATGATGAATAAAAGAAGAAGGTGAGGAAGAAGAAGTAGAAGAAGAAGGAGAAGAAGAAGAAGAAGAAGAAGAAGAAGAAGAAGAAGAAGAAGAAGAAGAAGAAGAAGAAGAAGAAGAAGGTGAGGAAGAAGAAGTAGAAGAAGAACAAGAAGAAAAAAGAAGAAGAAGAAGAAGAAGAAGAAGAAGAAGAAGAAGAAGAAGAAAAAGCAGAAAAAGAAGAAGATAAAGAAGGAGATAAAGAAGAAGATAAAGAAGAAGAAGAGGAAAAGAACGGAGAAGTAGAAGAAGGAGAAAAGCAAGGAAGGAAAAATAAGAACGCATAGCAAGAGAGATGGTGAGCTAGCCGATGTTTTTCCTTTCTTCTTTTTTTTCCCGTTTTTTTTCTTCGTTTTTTTATCCTCTTTTTTGGGGGGGAGGGGGAGGGGGGGCGTTATTAGAAAGACAGAGAGAGAGACAGTGAACGAAAAATAGGAAGAGATAATAAGGAATGCGTAGAACAACGAGGAGGACGATCAACGAGGAAGAATTAAGGATGAAGGGATACAAATGAAACACTTTCTCACAGATGCCTCAATATTGAAGGGCAATCTAGATTTCGAGTATGCAAATGGAGTGTATTCTTTGTCAACAATGATTGTATGTTTTCTCCTTTGAAGGGAGAATAATGTATGTGTTTGGTGTGTGTATGTGTATGTGTGTATGTGCCTGTGCGCGTATGTGGTGTGTGTGTGTGTGTGTGTGTGTGCATATGAGTACGGTAGGACGTTTGTGTGTATGTTTTTTTTTAATTTGTGTGATTGTGTGGTGTATATGTGGGTGTGTGTGCGTTAGTGACACCCCGATAATTTCATTAATGACCGCAAATGGAATGAAATATTTATATCGTTCGTTGTTCTAATCACCTAGGACAACTAGCAAATGTTCACCCACGACCCCTGATTCGAGTCTCACTCGGACATTCAAACACACTCTGGTAATATCTAATCATAACAAAAAACATCAGACTCCAAATGAGGTTACATGGAAATCGCAGCTCCGCTTCACAAGACATCGTTTATCTTATCTATTAAAGCAAATACCAACCCCACATCCTCCGTCCTCCTCGTGATGTTTTGACACTTGTCATTGTTTTTATTATTCATTTCAATTGATTATCTCGTTCCGAAGGGACACATCTCCAACAGGGGGATGCGCTACTTAAAATTATCACTGGAAATTAAAACCCGCAGAGTGCATATAATTGAATTATTATCGGGGTAGAAGGACTGCCCGCCCTTGCGTAGTGCGTAATCGCAACACACGCGCGTTCGACATGACTGCTCGCACGCATCGCACCCAGTCGCTCGAATCGTAGGTAATGTTATTTTAAGTAATGTTACAGAGTTTTATTACGGTTGATAATTGCATTGATTTAGTGATATAGCACTGCGCGGAAACCATATCTAGGCGAGAGAGTGGCGTAGTTAAATTAGACTTGCCAAAATGACGAGAGTTTGTTCAGAGTGCGTTTCTCCTTACCAACTTAAAGCTAACATTGTAATGAAGGCATATTCTTACAGTAACCCCCCCCCCCCCCGATAGGCCTACGATTTCCTCATTATCACAATCAACATCGTCATCGTGTTCAGTATCGTCATCGCATTCACCATCGTGGTCATGGTGGTATTTTCATGGGCCTCATCGTCATATTATTTAGAACTAATGCGATCAATCATTCACGAATTCATTCTTCTCGTTTCAGCTTAACGTAGTCATTGATGAAACAATGTTAATCGCGTATGATCAGGGTATGTCCGTGATATTGCATCAGTTTGTCAGTTAGTAATTCTTTGTTCTCTATAATGTTAAATATTAACATTGTGCTTGACATTGGCACGAACTCACTGGATGTAGTTCACTCATGTTGGCGCTTATCTTATTGCTTGCGTCATTGAATTCTTGCTCCTGAAATTTCGACAACGGTTTATTTGCGACAATGCAACATCATTTTATGAAGCAACATGTTTAAACTCTCCTTTAGATGTTTTCCTTCTTCCACCTCCTCTGCTCTCTCTCTCTCTCTCTCTCTCTCTCTCCCATCTCTCTCTCCCTCCCTCTCTCTCTTTCTCTCTCTCTCTCTCTCTCTCTCTCTCTCTCTCTCTCTCTATCTATCTCTCTCTGTCACACACACACTGACACACATACACATATATTCACATATTTATACGCACATACACCAAAATCCCCTCCTATCGCCTCAGCCACGTAATCCCTCCTTCTCCATCCGCCCATCACTCTCGGCTCCCAGCACGATACCGCCTCTCCTTCCCCTTCTCCCTCCCCGGGCTGCCGGGGAACGTGTCAGCACCGACTGCCTGTTTGGCCCGCTGAATATCCGTCAAAATAATTACACCCCTAACCTGTTCAGACACGGATTGTACCTGGTCACGTATGAAAATATTTATTGCCAATTCTTAATCCTTCAAAAAATGGGTTCCGGATAAAGGGGTGGTTACGATGGGGGTTGGGGGAGATTGAGCGAACTTCTCGAGAAATGTGCATCATATATGCCATGAGGAAAGCGATAGGCAGAAGAGATAATGAAGAACAATTTGATGAATGCAAGAAAAGATAGAATAAGAAAAAGGAGAAAGACACAAATAGATGACAATAATGACAAAAATGAAAGAAGTGCGAAATTGTGGTAATCAATCTGAGAACCACAGAGATTAACTTTAGTGAATTATCACCTGGCATGTAATCTACACAATAGCTGGTATGTGACAAATATTAATTTTCTGCCATTCCTATTTGTGTTGACATGAATAATATGAAGCATAATTATGCCATATAAAACGTGATCGTATAGTCTTGCCTCATAAGCAATTATTGGCTAAGTCCCATACCGCCTTTAAACCTTTCGGCCGTCGTTTTTTCCCCTCTCACAAGAAGACAGTCGCAGATGGGGAGATGTGAGGCTGCGTGTCAAAATTGCCTCATGTTATTTTTCCATCCCCTTTAATAAGGCGAGGAAATCAAAGGCGGCCTTGGCCTTGAACGAGCCTGATGGGGGTCCGTCTGCTCGTCCGCGAACGAGCCTGATTAGGCCCACGTCGCTCTCACTCAACTCACCTCACACACTCGCTCACTCGGCTCACAGCTCCAGTCGACTCGACTCGCTCGTAGCTGTGTAATCAGGACGGAGATGGGTGGAGGTGCTGGAAGTAGGGGAGAGAGAGAGGGAAAGAGAGAGAGAGAGAGAGAGAGAGAGAGAGAGAGAGAGAGAGAGAGAGAGAGAGGAGAAGAGAGAGAGAGAGGGGGGAGAGCAGAGGTGCAGAGGGATGGGAGAGAGAAGGAGAGAGGGAGAAAGCAAGAATGAGTGAGTGAATGAGAGTGAGATATGGAGAGAATGAGGTAGAGAGAGGGAGAGAATGAGAGAGAGAGGAGAGAGAGAGAAAGAGAAGGAGAGAGAGATAGAGAGAGAGAAAGAGAGGGGGTGGGGAGTTATGGGAGAGAGAGAGAAAAGGGGAAGCAGGATAGAGAGAGGGAAAGAGGATGGGAGAGAGAAAGAGAATGAGAACGGAAGAGAGGGAAATAAGAGGGGAGGGACAGAGAATGAGAGAGAAATAGAAAGGGAAAAAGGATGGAATAGACAATGAGAGAGAGGGAGAGAGAGAGAGAGAGAGAGAGAGAGAGAGCAAAAAAGAAGGGGGAGGGACAGAGAATGAGATGGGGGAGAGGGGAGGGAACATACAGAGAAAAATTTAAAAAAAAGTGTGTGTGTGTGTTTGTGTAAGTGTGTGTGTGTGTGTGTGTGTGTGTGCCTTTGTGTGGGAGAGAAAGAAAATGGTGTAAAAGAAACAGTGGGTTATGTGAGGGTAGGGGAAGTGTACGGATGGAGAGAGAGAGAGAGAGAGAGAGAGAGAGAGAGAGAGGAGAGGGAGAGGAGAAATTATTGAGGAGGATGAAAGAATGAGACAAACTATTCCTCCCGCATTACTTAAGCTTATGATCATTTTCATATGATGTCGGCCTCCTCTTCATGCACCATCTTCCGGTCGATAGTGATCTAATTAACGCCCCATTCCCTGCTCTTGAAATGTGCTGTAACATCTACCATACCGAGGCAAAATTACAGAATAGTGACAAGAAAAAAGAATAAGGTGCGGGGTACATGTTCTTTTTTTCAAAAAGTGCACAATCAACAAACTTGCCTCACCAAAAACACAATTTCATATCAATGATTAATGCTACTTTGGCTATCAAATCAACTTTTGAGGATAACATATCGTTTTCAATGAAACAATGAGTGACATAAAGAGGCCAGATGTTCTGATAAAGACATAATACAAAACATCCAACCAATCATGAAGTTGTCTTTCTTCATTTGTATTATATTCTATGTGAACTCTCCAGCAATGACCTAAAAACACGACCTCCAGAAGCAAGTGATTACTCAAATTAGTTGGCTATACATGTTTGGGTTTTTTTTTGTAATCCCCCTCCCAATTCTAGGAGAATGAAGCAGGCTGGACTCCTGTTCTTTTCTTTTCCAGGAGCGACTGCTTAATCTTTCATGCTAACACATTTTTTTTCTTTCACAGGATTAGTTATTGAAATGAATAATTAAACATACTCTCTCACGCGAACGATTTATTATGTTGGCTAGGAGCGATCACTCGCTTGATGAACCTGATCAATGGAAGCTGAATTAAGGGGGTACAGCAAAGCAGATACGTGGGACAATGCTGTGTCGTAAATAAACACAAGTCCGTACCTACCAGCGGACTGTTTTACACCCTTGCAGGGGCAAATTAACACCATACTCAGGCCCCGCTGGCTTTTCCTCGCTAAAGAGGTTGGTTACCAGTCCCCTCCCCCCGTTTAGGTAGAAGTGCGAGAATTCCAGCTAGGCTTGCTCCCAATCTGTGGCACGCTCATGCAGCGCGAGTAAATTAAAACATTCCATGTTTTCCCGCCTTTTGCACGACACGCGCAGCGAGCTCTTCCAACCCTCTTCTTCAGTCATCTCATGATGTTATATTTAGTGAGACGCATGCACTACAGGTTCGGCGCGGCGCTGCACCTCCAGTGAAACTTGATGCGCAATGTATTACCTACCTACCGGCCTGTCAATACGGCGCGCGCACAGGGGGGAATCGTCCAAAGTAATGGAGGAAAAATGTCTACGGGGAGAGCAGGGAGGGAACGGGAACCCTAACCCTTTTCTTTACGATACAAATAATTATATAACAAGTTTAAGCAGCCATTATGGAGGACACGTGAGCATGCAAGAAAAGACTATATCACACAATATCTACACTGTTTTTCACTTCTTCGATTGCCCTTTTCAATTAAGAACTCTGTAGTGTTCATGTTAAACCATCCCCCACCTGTTCCATCCACCTGATTATACCCAAAGCTTGAATCAAGATGACCAACGATATTGACACCCCTTTGAGGCTTGCACAACAAGATAAGGTCACTCGCATTCCTTTTTATCGGGTCAAGTTCGGGTCAATTATGGTGGCTGTAAAGGAAAACACGGGTTAAAAAATTAAATTGTTGAAATATTTACACTGCACTATAAATAAATGAAACTTTAATATAGGGTTATTCATTTTGTTGTGTTACTTTAATAGGGTTTTTATTCAGAGGGTAAGACCAAAACAGACACGCTTAACGTGAGGTTGGGGATGGGAAATACGTGAAGACACGGAGGAAGGCAGTTGAAATGAAGGGATTGGAAGAGAGGATACGAGAGTGGCGAGAGGAGAAAGAATGTCTGTTATGAATTTAGTCAAAATGGGTGTGCATTGAGGGAGAGTGAAACATAGAAAGAGGGGGAGGAATGTGTGTGTGTGTGTGTGTGTGTGTGTGTGTGTGTGTGTGTGTGTGTGTATGTGTGTGTGTGTAAAAGAGAGGCGTACGAAAGGTAGACATAAACAGACGAAGAGGAAACTTAATAATGGAGGGATTGAAAGAAGGAGCAAGAAGGTGAGAAGGAGAGGGGAAAAAAAAGAAAGATCAGCAAAAGGGGAAACAAATAGAGGGAGGGTGGAAAAATGTAAGAAACAAGAGAGAAAGAGAGACGGAAGGAGTTCGTGTCTGTGTGCGAGTTTGCGTGTGTGTTTTGTATGTGTGTATGTGTGTGGATGAGAACGAGAAAGAGTGAGAGACATGGAAAGGATGCACAAGTAGAAGAAGAAGAAGAAGAAGAAGAAGAAGAAGAAGAAGAAGAAGAAGAAGAAGAAGAAGGAGGAGGAGGAGGAGGAGGAGGAGGAGGAGGAGGAGGAGGAGGAGGAGGAGGAGGAGGAGGAGAAGGAGGGGGAGGAGGAGGAGGAGGAGGTAAGAAGATTAAATGCTGAGTTGTCGCGCGCGCCAAGCATAAGTTCCCTTAATTAGGCCTGCGGCTGTGAATAATTCAAACCACTTTGGGTGTTCTAGATAAGTTCCGGGGTATCGCCGTGTGCTGGAGCTGCCACAGAGGGGATTCATTTGTGAGGTGTGACTCTGCTAATCAGAGCCCGATCACAAGCACGATTGGCACAGGTTGGGGGCGGGGTCAATCCGACCTTTCTTTACCCATTGAATACTAGTTGAATACACGTTGCCCTATCAAGAGATATTATACAAGTGTAGTAACACTTTCTTTACCCATTGAATACTAGTTGAATACACGTTGCCCTATCAAGAGATATTATACAAGTGTAGTAACATTTTCTTTACCCATTGAATACTAGTTGAATACACGTTGCCCTATCAAGAGATATTATACAAGTGTAGTAACACTTTCTTTACCCATTGAATACTAGTTGAATACACGTTGCCCTATCAAGAGATATTATACAAGTGTAGTAACAGTAGTAATTAAAGTAGCAGTAATAGTAACAGTAGTAGTAGTAGTAGTAGTAGTAGTAGTAGTAGTAGTAGTAGTAGTAGTAGAGGTAGTAGTAGTAGTAGTAGTAGTAGTAGTAGTAGTAGTAGTAGTAGAGGTAGTAGTAGTAGTAGTAGTAGTAGTAGTAGTAGTAGTAGTAGTAGTAGTAGTAGTAGTAGTAGTAGTAGTAGAAGTAGTAGTAGTAGTAGTAGTAGTAGTAGTAGTAGTAGTAGTAGTAGTAGAAGAAGTAGTAGAAGTAGAGGTAGTAGTAGTATCAGTAGTGGTGGTGGTAGTAGAAGTAACAGTGGTAGTACTAGCAATAGTAGTAGTAGTAGTAGTAGTAGTAGTAGTAGTAGTAGTAGTAGTAGTAGTAGTAGTAGTAGTAGTAGAAGTAGTAGTAGTGGTAGTTGGGTAGTTGAAAAAGTGTACTGTATTCATAAAGGAGGGGTAACGTGACCAGCAAGAAGACGTGGAAGAGATGCAGGAGAAGGAAATGGTTCTCGGGGGGGGGGGGGGGGAGGAGGGCGGGGCAGCAGAGGCAGGTGCATGATAATGAAGAGGAGAACGATGAGGATTAAGAATAGTAAGAAAAGTAGGAGGAGAAGGTGAGACAATGAAAAGAAAGAGGAACAAAATAATATAAGGAGAACAACCTCAGTAACCAGAATAATACTTATCTCTTAATAAATGTCGACCTTAAATTCCTCAACTCCATACTGATATGGATTTTCTCGCTTTGCATTTGAAATCACGTTGGATTATCCACGGCATCAACGATCACATGTTTGATCGTTTTGTTAGTTACGTTCTAAACCATTTCATGCGACAGAGGGCGTAGATTCATTCGATTCACTGGTCGGCCGCGATTCGAACGGAGCGCTCCTTGTACACTAATGTTGTCATGCGTAAATCAAATGTCATGAACATGGATCGCTGCAACATTATAGAATTCATTATTCAATTAAAACAAATCTTTCTTTGAGACAGACTAACTTTTCGATATTTAGTGTCTACTACTTGTTGTTAATCACTATTATAAAGTGTTTTATTAAAAACCCGGTTCTGTGTCATGGCATGTCTCACGGTATGGCAGTAGCATAGTGTCTTTTGATCAACATCATATCTCCTTTTTTTTAAGTATGTGAATGAAATCATTGCTCTGCGTTTTAAAGAAGTGTTACAAAGATTTGCTGGATAGTAAATATAGTTCTACCGACTGATGTATATTAATACCTTCCAGCATACGGTCATAGACAGACTTTTGCTAATTTTCTTACATCGTTTCAATCAACCGTTTGATTCATTTTCGTTCGCAAGAAAAGTCTGTAAAAACATGTTAACAAAAGTAGCTCTTCTTTTCTGGTAAACGTTTATGTTTATATATACCATGACGTATCTAGATCTTCACCTCCTGTCGCTGTTTGTTAATATACAATTTGCTCGCTTCTCCTGAGAGGAATTGATATATTGGGGAAAAGTAAAAGGAAGACATTATAAAAAGAAAACACATTCAGCTTGACAGGATGTGAGCAGCTTCTCGTGAACATGTCATCAACAAAAACTTCATTCCCTCTTATCTGGTTAAAAAGACATTTTTATGTCACGTTTAAATGTTTCTTCTCTTCCTCTTTTTTGCGACAGCATCTCATTTCTTTTCATACACACTTGAATTCAACAGGTGCCCACCGCGGTAAGTGCGTACTTAACACATTATGCTGTCGAACATGTCCGGACGTCGTGGCTTTTTGTAAACGCCGGCATACAAAACATCTTACTGAGCGCATTACTCCGCTCGACTTTCAATTTTCAAAGAAAGAAAAACACGACTCAAACAAAACGCGACAAGATTTCTTCCATTTTAGAAATGCCCTTGATACAAAAATGGACACTTTAGCCGTTTGCAAGCTGTTCGCGAGCCGATTCCAAATCGTCAATTCCATTAAACGCTCTTCTTGTCGACGTGAGAGAAAAAGCGCGGGAGAATTCGGCCTCCCAAGGGATGCTTCCTCAATGTGTCACGCCTGTTATGGCACTGAGTTGGTAAGGCGCCTCCCTTTCATGTCCGCCACATTTTGTTTTGGCGCGCCTTTTCCCTCTTGTTATTGCAAAGTGTCATCGCCGTGTTTACTCACTAGGTTTTTACACCATTCACATCCCACTTAGCCAAACACACTCGGGTTTTTTTTTTATCCTCTCTTAAGAACAGACAATATTTGATCGTGCACGCGGGTAACCTTCACTGAGCATCAACGCACGTTGATTAATCCACATAAAAGTCCTGGTAAACTTAAGTATGGTCCTTGTTCTCTCGCACGTGTCGTAGGAGTTCACACTACGCTTTATAAATACATGTACATATGTATCCAGACAAAAACGAGAAAAGTAGAAAATGTACTTTAAGTATCAAAGAAAAATACAAACAGCCATGAACCCTAGTCATTCCAGGAGGCATTGCCAGAATTATGGAGCACTACCTCCTTAAATAAATAATGTAACCATTTTGATAATTCGTGTTGTTACAAGTTCTTGTATGCATATCCATCTTTTGCATGCAATCGTCCTTTTAGTAGTATTTTCTCACACGTTGACTTTCATTCCTTTGAGGCATAGCATTTTACGAGGATACTTGTACACACGTGAACCTGACTAATGTATTAGGATTTTCATTTTCATGAAGTAAACAATGAGTATGAAAGGAGATAATCCTGTATACTGCTCAGTGAAAGAGGGCGTAATCACGCGCACGACAGTGTGTTCATATCTACCTCAGATTACGTAATATATGTTGTTATTGTTGTTGTTTTTTGCAAGTAGAGCGCCGATACAGTCATAACATGTCATGAGAGAATAAAAAAATTGTCATATTAGTTAAGTCAAGATATAAAGATGTTATCTGATCTGGGAGATATACTGTAGTTGAACCATAAAATAAGATGTCATTTTAAAACCATTATGAATTAGTTTTTTCGCTCCCCATCTTGTGTTTGAACACTCTCCTCCTCTTTGTCGCAGCTCATTCCATCATGTCTTCTCTTTATTCTTCTATTTCTTGTCGTTCTTTTCCTCATTGCTTTTTTTCTTTTTCAGCGTCCTTTTCCCTTGTCCTCATCCTGATTTTAGATGATAATACCACCTCCATCACATCGCCCTCGTCCCTTGTTCATTTACGATTATCATCATCTTACTGACCATCTCTTTCCAAATTGACTTATGTCAATCTATCCATCGATAAATCAAAAAGCCAATCATAGCTATGAGCAAGTGTCCTTTGGTCTCGCAAAAATGTTGACGTGAGCTATCACCATTTTATGAGGGTCAACAAAACTGATTTTCTGTGTAATCTCGTACCTAATCAATCCCGTTTAAATAATTCACGTATATAATCACCACCGAATCTGGAAAGAACCGTCGGAGCTAATAAAATACAATGTTCATAGAAACATTGTATGGATGACTGTGAACGACTTTATTTTTTAATATCCCTTTTTTACTCGTTCCTTGGGCATCATAATGACACTATTTTCTTCACCTGATTAGAATTTGAGTTTGTTGATCATCAACACCATGGTTAAATCAACAATCTACTTACTAAGTATGTAATTTGTCCCACGCGGCCTTGCATACAGTACTTGATAACCCTCGGTCTCATTTCAAGCCGTATTCGCTCTTCATTTTCACATTATTAAGAACAAGTTTATTTGTCCAAGTTGCGATATCTGTGTGGCCAGCATCGGGTTGACGTGCGCTTTCGCCACTTTTTGTTAACAAAACTGATTTTATTTTTAATCTTGTACCTAATTAAGCCGGTGTTTAAATAATTCACGTATAATCACCCCGAGACGGGCAAGAACCATCGGAGCTGAAAAAATGAAACGTTCAAAGAAACATTGTATGGTGTGCTCTGGGTGACTTCAATTTTCAATATCACCTTTTCTCTCGTACCTAGGGCATCATAATGACACTATTTTCTTCACCTGATTAGAATTTGAGTTTGTTTATCAAAAATGTCATGGTTAAATCAACTATCTAATTATGTCATTTGCCCCACGTGGCCTTGCATACAATACTTGATAACCGTAGGTATCGTTTTCAGCCGTGTTCACACTCTATTTGCGCGTACAACTTAATCTATTCCATCATTCATTATTTGAAGAGCTTGTTTGCAAAAGGGGTTAGATCCACGTTAGACCATTCTGAGAAAATCTACTTCAAGTAATTCAAGTAATCAATCAATATATAGGTATGATATGAACATAGCCAAATGAGTACTAAGACAAATTATAGAATGAAACCTGCCCAGTGCAAACTCGCCTGCCGTCTCCATCATCTCAATGGTCTTATTCCGGCTAAAGACTACACCGTTTCTCAATAAGTGTATGGATATCAATGATTAAAAATTAGAGCTTTGTGTTTACATTTTCCATAACCTTATGCATAATATATGATGATGAATCCTTGAACCTTTGAAATGACATGATTCGGGGCTTTCCCGGTGTCCACTGATTGAAGGGGGTAATCAATAATGCACACATTACATTGAAACGTGTTCCTTTTAGGCGCAGCAGCGCGCAAAATGCTTTGACTTCACAAGGAGTACGGTACATTTGGTATATTCCATGTGTTTTATATGTATGTGCGCGCGCATAAAGTGTGAGCGACTGGGTTTCTCTCATAGAGTTATATACACCCGAACACAAAAACTCTATGGTTTCTCTATCTTCTTGTTGTATGGCACTCTCGCTCTCAAAACTACAATGACCATTGGATGTTTCACGTATAGGTCTAATCTGAGAAATGAGTAAGGACAAATCTAAGTACAGGCGTATTTATCAGCGTCAGTTGTTTTGTATAGTTGTGTGATACCACACTCTATTCTTTGTTCGCGCATGGAAGCTACGCTGCTATGATGAATGTTGGGAGTAAAATTAATTCATTAAATATGAATGAATTATTTGTTCAAAGAAATGAAGAACATTTACACGCACTTTGCAAACCTGAGATTGCACGCGGACCAAACAGGGTAGTAGCAGTGCTGACGAATGAATTTCGCACTGTGAAGTCGTTGATGATCATAATTACAGAGTGTATTAGAAATTATTCTTATCAGCCTCATGTCAAGATGATTTGAAACAATTCCACAAAAACCCAAATAGGTCAATCGAATAGTGATGTTTGTTTTTTATACTTTACTCATTATTGTCGACCTTAGACATCTTCCCTTGACCTAAAACTATATACTGCATTTTGAAATGTGTCCAGTGTCATTAAACAAAACCTAGAAAATGTTGCCGGTAGTACTAAGGTGCGGGGCATCAAATATACAAGCATGTATCACAATACCACTTGATTGTTTTCCTCATAAAAACATATATAAATATACGAACCATGTTTTGAGCTTTAAAACGATCGCAGAGAATTGATTCTCGTGTAGCTACTAAAATTGGCTTATATCTGCCGCTATAAATCTGACACGGTAACAAAGCCGGTAGTAATTATGACAGATATCATCACTTTCCTTCATAAATCAGACGGGTCGGATGTCAAAAAAGGAGGGTAGATAGATGACTATTTTGTAGGACATGCTCTGTTTCCTGCCCATGGTTTGGTTGACCGCGCACGACGCCGATATTTATAGACTCCCAACAGCAGATGATTTTGTCTGCTATCTGATTGAGGGGAGTTCACACAATGCTTGTGCTCAGTAGACTAACAGATGTAATCGTGGTGATATCAGAAGCACATGACAAGCCTGTTCTTGTTCTTCTCTTTCATTTATTCATTTTCTTGTCTTATCCTTCGACTTCTTCCTGTTCTCCGTCTTCTCTGTCGCTCTACTTCCTTTTAAATATGTTCATTGTTTACTTCGTAGCGTTTGTCTTCGTTTTGTCTTTCTTCTTCTTCTTCTTCTTTTTTTTTCTTCTTCTGCTGCTGCTGCTACTTCTGTTGCTGTTGCGACTCCTTTCGTTCCTCTTCCTTCTCCATACTCTAATAGCCATTCTCATTCTTTGCACATTTCCCCTCTTCATCCTTTTAAAAAAAATTATTCTTTCTCTTCCTATTCTTCTTTTTCTTCTTCTTCTTCTTCTTCTTCTCCTCACCCTCTTTCTTCCTCTCCTTCTCCTCCTTATGCTGCTGCTTTTGCTTCCCCTTATTCTCCAAACTTCCATATTCTCCTACTTTGTATGTTCCCCACCTTACCCTTAATTTATTCCTTCTCCATCTGAACTCCAGAGCGCACCCTCTCATCTCCCATCACACTGTCCAACTAAGAAACCATGCCCTTGGCCTTTCAAACACAAGGGCCACTGCTTAATGATATTTCGCGAGCCACTATTGACCAAAGCCTCTTCATTGCTGATAGAATGGATCCGCGACACCATCGTTTAATTTCGCTTCACCTTAAACTCACAAATACACAAACCTTCCATTATCTCCCCAGAGGGGTGATCGGCGAATTACCCCCTCACGCCTTGTAATTACTGGTGTAAACGCGACCAAGGACGGGAAGGGGGGAAATAAAGTAACTCACACCTTAGGATGCAAATCGCTGGATGGAATTGGGATGCGGAAAAGATTGATAACAAGTGTTTCCCTTATTCTCATCTCCCTTTCTATGCCTTCCGATCTAGGTCACTGTCATCGCGTGTGTACAAGTTTCCGTCACACCGACTCTTTATTAATTTCACCTCCCCTATCTCATTTAAAGCGAGGTCGGTGGTTACGAGGGAGAGACGGAGGGAGATGGGTTGGGGGGGGGTGATATGTGTCGTGGGGTGATTTTACAATCCAGACCAGATGCCAGTACCAATACCAGATATGTATGCATATTGTCATGATTGTACTCTAGTTAATCTATCAATACCAAACATATCCTTAAGCCCTTAACGTGCCATTTGTTAATAATTTGATGATCAATACACACACATCACACAGACCTGCAATTTATCTGGCACTCACATGGCTAACTCTTATTTGTATGTATTGATATCCTCCTTCACGAACGAAGGAGAAACATAATTCAATAAAATCGGTTTCCTATCCAACTTAAAAAAAGATCATAATGATTACATTTTCCTGGTGGCTAATAATCTTCCTGATGATAATGAATATCTTAAATCAAACTTAGGTCTCTATCATCCCTTTGTTTATACTTTGTGTTCGACATCAGTTATTATTATTACTAGTACTAGCGTCGGTCCAGCCTCGGGGAAACCGACTCCTCGTGCAGATGTCGTGTTCAGTTCGATCCTTCCCGAAAGGGAGCCGATCTTAGCGTTTAATCCGAAGAAAAACGAAGCGGCAAAGCAGAGTTGAAAGATGACAACGCTTAGCGCGCTCCCAGGACCGCAAGGTGATGCGGGGAATAAAATGATGATGATGATAATGATGATGATGATGATGATGATGATGATGATGATGATGATGATGATGATGATGATGATGATGATGATGATGATGATGATCAGGGGAATGAGCAAGGAGGTGATGGGACGTTGTGGGCATGGTGGGTAGGGAGGGGAGGATTGGGGTAGGGGTGTGCGGGTATAAGGTCTACCGATTGAGATCTTAAGAATGGAGCAAGACGGCGGATGCCCTGGTTGGTATTTGGGATGATGGATGGCGTTCGCAGCTCGAGATGAACCCGACACAGTAACCATTACACAAGAGAGCTGACCTTTACCGGGGTGGTAATAACTTCCAACTTGTTGTGGCACCGTGCGGGCGACTAAACATCCAAACGCTACACCTTCACAAACAGTTGTATGGAGACGGAGGGAGAGAGAGAGCAAGAAAGAGAAGGAGGGAGACTGAGAGATACTGAGAGAGGGGGGAGAGAGAGAGAGAGAGAGAGAGAGAGAGAGAGAGAGAGAGAGAGCAAGAAAGAGAGAAAGAGCGAGGAAGAAAGAAAGAAAGAGGGCGTCTGAACATCCAAACACAACACCTTCACAAACAAAGAGAGATAGGGGGGATGGAGGGAGAGGGGAGAGATAGAGGCAAATTGAATGTGTGTGAGTTTGAGAGAGGAGAGAGAGGAGAAAGATTAGTAAATAGCAAACAGAGAGGAAAAAGAAAATTTTGAGAGAGCATTAAATGCGATAAAGAACAATAACTTAAGATTATTAGAAGAAACAAATCTGATGATAAAAACCATTAAGACAATTTAGTTTTATATCTTTGGTGAATAAACTGATTTTACTACAGTTGATGAATACATTTTTGTCTTCAATGTAACAGTAAATGCTTGAATGATTTGATATATGATACTACCCATTCTCTGTTCACATTGTTTAAATGCCCCATTTCCAATTTAGTGATAGTTATAAAAGAACTAACATGAATTTTTTGCTCCTACCCATATAAAATGGCGTCATGATGAAACGTAAGCTTAATATCCCACTTTTTTGGCACATAAGTCATGTAAGACTGCATCAATCATTGTCATTATTTATGAATATTGGTGTGACAATTAATCCTGTTTAAATGAAAAAGAAACAAACAGGTTGACATCGGGACTGCTTTGTAATTACAGACAAAGAAATGTGTGATCGATGATCCTATCTCATCTCATCTCAGAGTGTAATTTTGGTCAGGAATACACAAACAATAGGGAACTTACTGATTGATGCTCTTGAAATAAATACGGGTTAATTACTTGTCACGCTATATTACCGTCCTTTCATGCAACCTGAAATGGAGTTGACAAAAAGAGATTATCTTTTGATTTTCTATTCTGGCGCCATCGATTTCATACAGTTGAGAACATGACAAAAAGACAAGGTCGTATATGTCATTAATATCATTTTCAAATATGCATTGCCAGAAAGTAAATGGTTCCTGTATTTATATTGTTAGTGGAGAGGGAAGCTAAAAGTGACATGATTGAGAAGAATGGATGAATAATAACGAGTGTGTCATGCTTGCTCGGGTGAAGAGTAAATTGCGGTATTTGTCGTTTGTGGAAACAATAGAGCCGGTCGTCAGCTTTGTTATAATTCAACACAGCGCAGTTCCGACGAAATGCACATCTCTTGCCATTAAATAGAGGGGTGGATAGACAGAGAGAGAGAGAGAGAGAGAGAGAGAGAGATGGGAGCTCTATAAAATCGACAAGGCCCTTGCGTTGGCGCCTCTCACGATTAGCGCTAACACGCGGATCTCTATTTCATTATCACTTCTCTCGTTCAACACGCAGGCGATCAATTAATATAATTGCGCTTAGACGAGGAAAGGAGGGAGTGAGACGGAGCGAGGGGGAGGAGGACGAGGAGGAGGAGGATATGGTAGAGAATCGATTGGATGCATTGGTGTAGATTAAGTTTGCAGACACAACGCCTAGTCTGAACATAAAGAGACAAGCTCTCATCATGCTCATGATGTAATGAATGTGTGACCCGACTCGCACATTTAAGCCAATGTCACAATAGAATAATACTGAGCTTGCAAAATAGGGTAGATCCGGGTAGGGGTGGGGATGGGTAGATTTAGATAGTGATTGGGCTGGGGTGATTTGAAGAGAAGTGGGTAGGGGACTGACGAAGAAATAAAGGAAACAGTGGACAGGGACGCACGAGAGGGCTGGGGAAACAGAAGATAGGAAAGGGGGTGAAATGTTGGGAGGAAGAAGGCGGATGTAGATGAAAAGGGGGAAACTTAAAGAGGGAGAGACGGGGGAAGGGGGCAAGATAATAGAGATGAGGGTTGAGAGAAAGAGAGAGGGAAAGCGAGAGAGAAAGAGAGAGAGAGAGAGATAAGAAAGAGAGATGGGGAGGGAGGGAGACAGGCAGACAGAGACAGATAGCAAAAGAGACAGAGAGAGCAAGGGAGAGAGCAAGAGAGAGAGAGAGAGAGAGAGAGAGAGAATGGGAGGGGACAGGAAGAGTAGCAGAGGGAGTCGGTGTGTGCTGTGGTTCTGATGAGTGCGCGGAGGTGTGTTGTATGGGAGACGCTAATGAGTGGGGCATCAATGGATGGACGATTGGGCGTAGAGTGTCAATTTAACGCTTCTCTTACCCTTTTCATCGGTGAATGGCCGCCGACCTTGTGCTCTGGTTTCCCCTCCTTCTCAGTGTCCCCTTCAATTTGTGTTGCATGACATTGTCACCTTTTGTTGAGCGCGTGGTCGTTTTGTTTTTATTTCATTTTTTACATTATTCCTTTTCACAGGACGTTTTAATACTCTACCAATTCTATGTTAACGTAAGCATTTCATATTTTGGGGGGTTATTATCGCTGTTCGGTTCACGGGTGGGTTGTTGAGGCAGCTTGATATTATCACCAGATTACATATCATCCAGCTGTCAAAGACATATAGCTCGTTGCTGCGCCTCCGTCAAAGAAGGTCGGTTCATTGAAAACATTTTCCCATGCATAACATGATTTTATATTGAATGGGACTACACTGGTAAAAAAAAAATCGATGGCGTTTTTTAAGGTTAGATTTCTTCTGCAACCTTACATTTCACCGTGTTTACCTTTTCATCTTCTTGACAGGTTTCATTCGGTTCTAATTAGAACAGAGACACGCATTGCCACTTTGCATGATTCGCATTCATTCAAAAGGAGGGGTAGGCATTACAGTGATCATCATGAAACATTGAGGGTTTGCTGCAGATCAAATCGCGCCTTTGCCGGGGGGAACTTGTTGTTCAAAATTCGTCGCGTGTGAAAAATCGACCCTTTCACCTGCCAACCGCTCATCCATTTTTGTGGTATTGTCTACGTCCGACTTACCAATCTAATCTCTACTTCCCTTATCATCGAGAAGAATACGACTATTCACCTCAGAGCGGACTCATCAAGTATAATCCTGGTAACCTGTATAAATCAGGTCCCGACTCATGCTTAGTTTCCCCTTTTGATCTAGTCCCTCTTTCAAGATTAATTTATAAATATTGAAGCTTTCGGTCCCCAAAGCGCAGCCCGGCGACCCGGTATAGTGATACACAATGAGCATGATGAAGTATGAAAAGTAATCAAAAGTGATTGAAATTACTTTTTTGTTAATTCCAGCACTGTACCCTATAGATGTACTGTCCGGCGCATCCATAAACCTTTCAAAGGGATCAACATACCGCCATGATTACTCCAACGGGCTAGCATTATAACTTTCGCTATGTTGTACACGATTTACTGTCTTCAATTTTTCACAACAACTTTTTTTTAAATGTCATGTTCTCTGCCACATATAAGGCTGTGTTTTATTTATGTTTGTTCTTCAATATCCAATTCGTCACACAGTGTATCAGTTCAATCGAAGAATTAAGTAGGGCAATTGACGTACTGCAGTGGTAGCGCGCGGGCGCTATGCAAGACTCATATGTATTAAACTCTTTGGCCCGTAATCTAAGGGGTTTAATCGATAACAGTGTACTAATAAAGCCTGGACTAACTTTACGGGACGGCAAATAGAATAACATGAAACATTATTACTGATGCGATATAACTGATTCTGTCATCGGAACAACTATGGTATTTTGTGATTGTCCAATTACTGATTACAGAAAATTATTGCAATCAGCCTCTGTAGTGATTTTGTGATGAAAATGAATGATTTTGTGGCAGCATCAAATGTGTTTTTTTGCGCCCCATAAAGTTAGTCTACGTTTAGTACGCGGTAAGTTAAACCAGTAAAGTGAACACGAGCTTCTATATCTGCGCTAATCATGTAGAGAAATTCTATTAAATAAATTTGTGTGTGGTGTCGAAGGAGTTAAAATCTGAAAACGCGGAACTACACAACTTCGAAGACGATATGATTAGTTCCTTGTTGGTCAAGTATTTACATAATTTATGAATCTTCATGGGCAAGCTCATTGGCCGTGATATCTGGAGAAGCACTAATAAAAAAAAGTGATACGTACGGAGATCATATAGATAGACATAAGCGCACAAAGAAAGAGATGGATAGAGAGAGATATAGACTAAGTAAGAGAGAAATGTATTAAGAGATGTTCATTATGTTAAAGGACCTTGGAGAGAGAGAGGGAGAAAGAGAGAGAGATGGGAATGGAGCAAAGTATTGAGAGGGAAAGAGGGAAAGAGAGAGGGAGTGGGGGTTGAGGGGAAGAAAAGGACAGAAAAGCAGAGAGAAGGGTCAAGTTATTACCCCTCCGATGAACCTTCAGCCAAGCCCCTGACTTCTAACGGAACAATCAGCCACATATGGAACAGAATCCTAACAAGGCTTTGATGATGTGCGCGTTGAGCGATGCGCTGTGGATTGCTTTCACCGTCGACTTTTGAATTTACGAGCGGTAAGCCGCTTCGCGCCCGGCCGGCGCCAAAGGCGTACCCCTCGCGGAGGTACTGGCTACACCCCTCCAGTGTCGGGCATGAATGAGATATTGGAAAGATAAGCCCCACTGTGGTACGAAATGCTACAAGAAAGTGAGAGGCTAGATCAAAATGATCATGAAGACAAATACAGAGCCAACGCACTGTAGAGAAAACAGGTAGATAGCATTTCCCTTCTTTAAAGGCGACTAAGGCGTGTATTACTTCACCGATTTTATGACTAGTGATAAAGTAGGTACATGAATGCAGTATTTGTTGACACTGCAGTAGCAACAACTGTAAGCAATGGGGAATTAAATGTTTCCGTCCATTTATTATTAACATTTTTTTCCTCTTTTTGCTCCAAGAGTTGAATGTGTATGTGTCATTCCGTTCATTATTCTCTGCGCCAAGGATGAATCTACCTACGCTCTGCGATGCGCAACGAAAGTTTAATCGAACAAGAACGAATTGCAACGAATCACAACGTCTAGAACGATCTCTGTGCGAGTCACAGAGCAGACAGACCATTGTGGTTCACCAACAGAAATCACCGAAGTCAACGAAAGTGAGATTTGGACTTAAAGTGCAGTATGACCTGCGATGTGGAGTACATTTACATTCCAGTTTTATTTCCTAATGAATACTATCATTATTAGTGACACATACCTGCGCAGTTTCCACCTTTAACTCTTATGCGCCAAGTTTGCATTTTGCCACCAATGATGTACACAAATCCCACAGAGTAGCAATTGATTTGGCACCGAAAGAGTTAAAGGAATGTGTGTGAATCAACATATTTTTCCGTCTTGTTTGTTTTCTCATATGCATCGCCCACGTACCCGCGACTTGGGATTACTCGGTAGGCAAACTTGACGTCGCGTTTTGTCGCTCCGCTGCAAATTGAGAATTCGATCTTCCTTGAGACTTTCGACTCTCTCTCTCTCTCTCTCTCTCTCTCTCCCTCTCTCTCTCGCACTTTCTCTCTCGCCCCCCCCTCTCTCTCTCTCTCTCTCTCTCTCTCTCTCTGTCTCTCCCTGTGTATCTTATATATAGCATCTCCCGCTCTCTTTATTTCACCATCTCATATCCCCTGGCCCATTGCATCTCTCTCTCTCTCTCTCTCTCTCCATCTCTCTCTCTCTCTCTATCTCTCTCTCGTTATCCCTCGACCCATTCTTTGGCGAGATTATGGTCACGGTTCGAGAGAAAATATTTGACATGTCTGAGCCGCTGCGTACATGTGGAATTTGAAACTGGGATCGAATTCTCTCGTCAGTCGATTTTTTACCTTCATGTCGGCTTTAAACATGGGGTACTCTCGCAGCGGGCCTAGCATGCCCGCCTGTTGGGAAGATACTTGACAATAGCCAGGTAAAAAGAAATACGTGCAGGGTGATTTCATACTACACATTTTTATGAATATAATATCTAAATGATATTCAAATTCGGTTCAAGTATCTAGTGCAAAGCTTCATGCATCGTTGCACTGTAAGCGTGTCTATCTATAGTGTTGTTCTACATTTCCTTTTTTTTTTTAATCTATAATCATACATGCATGTTTCTTGTTATATAATGATGACCATACAAATGCTTACCTTTTCATTAATTGCCCAATGACAATTGCAATGGAACTTAGACAAGCAACGTTACGTGTTCAACATATTGGCAAATACGGGATGACACAATTTATAATAGTCTATACATCTGTGTGTTTTTTTTATTTCTTTTACTTCGTGATTTTTTCTCTTCTCCATTTTCATAATATGCTCCTAATCATTAGAATAAAATGAAATGAAAAAAACCGGAATAAAATGAAATGCCATGATGTTCATACAAATATGTTAAGGTTTCATTGTAATTCTTATCAGTACATATTATTTTGTCATTAAAATCATATTATTTGTATCATTCATATCGTCATACAATAAACATGATATTTATATTTTGTACATAAATACCGAAACCATCGTTCGACCAAAGTTGATTTCTGTACAATGTTTTGTTAGTGTGATCCAATAGATAAATCAAAACGCAGTTAAGTGAGGCACGCTTTGGACCACCTCGGTGAATAGACTCCGGGGTACGCACCCTGGATCACTTCAGGCTCGAACGGTGCGGCATTCATCGAAATAGTTACGGACAAGATACCCACTGAACTTGAACGATTCGACTGTCTCCGAGGCGCTTGTGAATTTTCTAACTTAAAATGATAAATTAACAGTTATGGCTGCGTTAGACTAATCATTCTCAATTCCTAATTCGGGTGAAAAAAAGGGTGAACGAAGAGAGACTAGTCTTGTTACTACTAGGAGTTAAAACAACTTTTTACACTTTTGAAGAAAAAAAATAAAATCAGTTTCAGCTCACATCAAGGTGAAATTGACACATTATTAAGTCAAGGGATGTCAAAAAAATTTTAGAGACAGGTTTTGTGATATTTCGTTGATTCCTTTTCTTGTAATAATTATTGGAATATTTAATGAGAGTTCAAATTTTGGCCAAATTTGTATCTAAATATTTGTGTGTATCAGATAATTCAATCAAAACACAACAGGGGTCATTGTGCATCACGCATGCCAAATTACAACTTCTTTTCTGCCAGAAGCATCATGTATTATTAATGACACTGTGATAGCAGTTGCTAGTTGATACAAGTGTGATACACAGTCGTCATTGTTGTGTTCTGAATTGATTAACTCCTACACACAAATTTTGAGGTCTAAATTTGTCCAAAAGTAAAAGTGTCATCAAATAATTCAAAGATTATTACAATAAAAGTATTCAATGAAATGTCATAAAATCTGTCTCTAGAAATTGACATCCCTTAACTCTATGATGTGTCAATTTCAGCTTGATGCGAGTTGAAACTGCTCTTTAATTATTTTTCTAAATCGTCAAATGTTGTTTTTAAAACCTAGACTAGAATTTGTTCAAAGTTTAATGTCCAAAAACCTGTAAGCCTGGTAATGTACATTGGAAGAATCATCGAGAACCAACACCCCCATCCTAACCTAAACGGACCAATAGAGTACGGGAGATATGTCGTCTTGGGACTGCCCCTGTCAGTACAACGAACCCAAATATTAAATCCCCCGCCACGGTATTCGTTTCTGCACCACCGCCAGATTTGCCGCCACCCGTCGTGCCCGTCTCAGGTATCATTCGTACAACGTGCGTCTCCTGGATTTAAACGATGTCTCTGCAAATCGTGAGTGAAACATACCTACTTCTACCCGAGAGGTTAGTGTAGGTGATCCAGCAAAACACTACACACACACACACACACACACACACACACACACACACACACACACACACACACACACACACACACACACACACGCACACACACAGACGTTCACGCACGTAAACACACAAACATAAGCACACCCACATGCACAAACAGACATGCACATTTTTTTTTTGGTTTTTCCACATACGTACACATACTTAAGCATACACACACGCACATGCACCCACACACATTAAACACATATACACACACACACAAACACACACACACAAATTGATAAAGACGCCGGAGAAGAAGGTATTATAATAATTTGGTCATAGACCTTTAATTTAATACTTTATTGAAAACACACCCATATGCATACGCACACACATACAGACATTCACGCACATTCACATAAAAACATACACACACACTCACTCACGCACACACATACACAACTTCAAGTTGCCTTCCCTACATACACTCGCACAGATACACGCAGCGAAACACATACATAAACATGCGTGCACTTTTTGTATTTTGTATTCATCATTAATTTGTTTCCTTTACCTTATGCAATTAGCCATTCTAAAGACATGCGCACTGCAATGACGGTAAACAAGCATGCAAATCAAGTTCGTAAAACAAGACGCCAACGAAGTAAAACACTTGTGCTGAAAGCAACACAATCAATGTAAGGTATTTCCGGCAGAAAATCCACACGCGTAACTCTCACCTTGAAATGTACTTACAAACAATAAATGTAAGAATTTGGAAATGTACTAACTTAATCAACGCGCGTGAAACATAAATTAAAACATAAGTGGTATTTCCTGTCATGATCATTTCATATTACCCTGCATGTACACTGTATGACTTAAATCTTTAGGCTTTACATGTATAATATATTTGAAGTTTTTGTAACATTGGAAGGACACTTAAAAGATGAAGGCGGTTGTTGAACAAACTCTTGCTTTGATGCATGAACATTGAACAGGATGAAATATTCGTTTAGAAGGGTATACGCTTCATACATCCTTAATTGCACCGACAGTCTCCCCGATAATCATCTTCAGGATCAAACCAGCTCTCATTCATCGTAACTCTCTGTTCCTCTCTCTCTGACACACACACAACACACACACACACACACACACACACACACACACACACACACACACACACACACACACACACACACACACACGATAAGTGAAGTATAATAGATCTGATTACTTATGTCTTTCTCACCATCACTTCAATTTTGAAATTATGTGCCCCTTCAGTGAATAAAATGTAGGTTTCATTTATGCTCATGTGCTACATATACGTAACAATTCACTTTTGTGTACCTTTTTATGGCATCAAAGTAAGAAAAATCTAGAATTAAATCGCTGCAAAATGTCGAAAATTAATGTACACCAGCTTAATACTTCAACACGTTAATAAATTCTACATAATATGTAACATCATATGATATGCCAATAGAAGTCACACAATCACTGTAGCCCCATAAATGTAAACACTGATTTGATTGAGAGTTCAGCAGTTATATTATTTTCCTATTCATTGGATCAATCGCATGCATCCAATATCACAATCATCATATTTGTCTCTTGGGTACGGAGCGGGTATGTGAATTAAAAGTCTTGTGGAAGCACATGCTAGTAGGTTCGAAGCCCTGTCGTCTAGAGCTGGGGTGGTATTCTGGAAGAAGGCTTGATTCTTAAACTGTCTTGTTTTTCTGAAAAACTCTCTTAAGTTAACAAAAAGCAAAAACCTGTGACAATAAGCCAATCATAATAGGGGACTTAATTAAAACTAAAGTTTGATTTCAGAATACCACCCGTCAACTTCATGAGAAAAAGAATGGATAACGCGAATTCAGATAGTATCTCAATCCTGCTGGTTTCTGCACCCCTGTGTCGGCATATGTAGCCCTGCGGCACCCCTATCACTCCCCGCTGGTTCCCCAGGCATATCCCTGCAGATGGCCCTTTCCTATCCGAATAATTGCCAAACCTACCTGTGAAAAAAAAACACAGGATTGTCACGAAATCGAGAAAGAAAACTGGTAATTACAGGTAAATCTTGCTCACATAATCACACAATATATCTTTCTAAATGAAGTGATAAAGTATATTGAATGCTTTCATCTTTGTTTTGTCGTTAATCCCCGTTGTAATTAGATTGATTGCTCAATCTGTTAAAACATAAGGAGACTAAAAGGAGACCATACAGGTACCTCAAAATGCCACTCCTGGTGATGAAGAATAAAGGAATATTCAATTGTTTAAATATATTTATCAAATATCTTTTGTTAGTTTGATGTCCGGTTAATTTACGGCACGTGTTAAAGTCAATATTCACCTGTTCAATTTGTAACTTCTATGGCCACCGTGAAAACAACAGACGCTAATGAGTACCATTTTCAACGTGTCATTGAATAGTTCGACTGGTTTTGATAACTAAATTGTGTTATTCATATAATAAGACGAGCAGACGGGTTTCTTAAAAGATTAATAACGATAGCTATAATAATCATAATATTAGATCTTAGTTTCACAGCGCATTTCATTACATTGGTCATATCAATGTGCTTGTCAAGATATGCCACAAAGTAGAAATAAAAGTAAAAATAGGTGAATAACAAGACCATGATCAATGTTCACCGATGCTCCTCTCTGACAACACATTTGTATATTTCATATAAAAGTGAGAATGGGAAGCCTCTAGTATCCTAAAAATATACGACGGGTGTCTGTAAAATTTGATTAAGGGCGGCAGAAATGACTGAAACGATGACATCTGTTTTTACCTTTCGATACGACATGTACGAGACGTCTGAGTATCAAGGGCCACAATTCGTGGTCATTCACCGACGACCTGTCCACATCACCCCCTCTCTACACCCCTTCCCTATACCCCCCCCCCCCACAGACACACAAATCAAGCACACACACACACACACACACACACACACACACACACACACACACACACACATCCTTCTACCGCCCCCTCACCTTATTTTGTTTTCGTTCTTTTTCTTTCTGCCCCTCTCGATTCCAGGGGTCTTGAGTCTATCCTTTTCTATTTCTTACCACCTCCCCCGCTTTATTGTCTTACCCCATCTATCCCTCTCTCTCACCTTCTCTCTCTCTCTCTCTCCCTCTCTCACCCTCTTCCATTTCAATTCACCCTTCCTCTCGCAAACCGTCTAGCTGATTTATCATGCTTATGGGGTCCTAATCACTGCACAGTATATTTCGTTGACCTACCCCCCCCCCTCTCCCTCTCTCCCTCTTTCCGTGTCTCCCCTCCCACTTTATATCCCTCCCTCTCTCTCCAACATAGGTGCAGAGAGACAGGCAGCGTCAATGGACGGGGAAGAAACTAGGTTATTGTGATAATGCTGAATTATGATCAGAGAAAGGAGAGGCGTGGAGTTGGCCTATTTCCCCGGCTCCCCTGAGATCTCAAAAATAGGTTGTGGTGGAGTGATATCTCTTGGACTTTTCCATAGTATATCCTTTCTACCCTTGATCGTTTCGCGGGGACAGAGGGAGACAAGCAGAAACTAAAGTTGGAGAGGTATTTACAATTTTCCCCGTGTATTCCAGCGTAGTTCGTCTGGTGTTTAAGCATGAGTTTCTGTAAACTGTTGGTGGAGAGCGCGGAGGTCGTGTTTCCTTTGTCCGATATCTGCCAGTAATTGCCCAATTGCAACGGCGCCAAGATCAGATGTTATCGTGGGGAATATTTTCTAAAGAGAGTTTGTTTGCCCTTGTATACCGTTGCTGCTATTTGCAGTGATTCGATGAGGGATTTTATAATACCTGCATCACTTTTGCCGCACTAATATTGTTCTCTCGCACGATTATCATGTTAGTGGGTTTCGTTTTGCTTTTTTGTTTTGTTTTACTTTGTCCACACCGCGATATGGTTGGTATTATGTTAAGGTCCACCATAAGCATTGTTTTAATCAGATATATAAAGTGACCCCCCCCCCCCTCGTCCTCAACACACACGCACACAAAAATATATTTTGTACACTGCAATATAAAAGACAGAGGTATTGAATGAAAAAAAAATGCATTACAAGGAGTGACAACTTTTAAAAGTGATAATGTTAGTTTTGATAATTTTCAAGCTGAAATATGATGCCATATTATTCCTCCATTCTAAGTGTGACCAACGCTGTATTTGTTTTAAAATGTCATTACAAAAAATGATTAATAAGAATAATATCTAACCTATAAAGTGACCACTCCAGGCATTCGTTACAAATGCACAAGTAAAATAAGTGATTAAAATACTTTTATAATCAACTTTATCCAACGACGCTCGGAGAATGATCAGGTGTAGGATAAACGTGATAAAGACACCATCACGAAACTGACAGAAAACGCCTTGAGAAGTCGCATCTCTTTCTCTCCCTTTCCCCCCCCCCCCCCTCTCTCTCTCTCTCTCTCTCTCTCTCTCTCTCTCTCTCTTTCTCTCTTTCTCATCTCTTATCTTCTCGTCTCGGGCGCTTTCCGTGAGCGGAGTCGACTCGCACCGCGCGAGATCTGACAAGTGTCTAACAAATAACACGGCCGGCTTAGCCGTGACTCGAATGGAGGATAATTACCCCGGCAATGATGACAAAAATGAGATATGTTATTAATCTCGAGTGTTGATAGCCACCTTCATATTTCCCCTCTTACGGACTGAGAGACGCGAAAGGAGACGGAGAAGCTGGAGAGCGTTGACGATCTGGGCTAATGAATTGGCAACTTGGGCGCCTGGAGTAGAGAAACAGAGGAGGGGAAAGAGAGATGGAGATGGAGGGGACTGGATGGGAGAGGGGAGAGTGAGGAGAGGGGTTCGGGGAGAGAGTGGGTGGGTGGGAGGGAGAGAGATGGTGGGGTGAAATCAAAGAGCCGACAAGTGTTGGCCGTCAACACTTTGTGATTGTGTGGCGGCGGAAGCTTGCGCGGCGAGGACCGCCAGATTCCGACAGTATTAAGCCCAAATGTGACGATATCTGCAGAGCGTATACAGAAACTGCTGCGGCGAGAAGAGTGGGGGCGGGAGAAGGGACAAAAAAACGTACAATTTCAAAAGAAAACACAATAAACTCTGAGATATGATTTTGCTAGTAGTCGTATCATACAGTTGCCAGTGTTTCTGAATCCTTTCAACATCAATTTATTTGTTAATTAGGTCATGTGTTTAGTTAATTAACTTTCATGTGAATAAACGTTATTTCCTTTCTCTGCTCTTTTTTTCTCTCTCTCTCTTATCATGCTTATGATCTCTCTGTCTCTGTTTTGTTGTAGGATTTATTTTTCATACAATTTTGAAAATATTGAGACTTTCCTGACAGAATTATTCAAACATTATAAGGCATCAGCATAATTAACGTGATTTTTATCAGACATGTCCATTACCGTCATATGGGGCACGTGTTCATGGTTACGGCAACGTAAACAAGCGATACATATCGATGTAGTGGACAGCTTTAAGCACACACTATGCATCAATTGGGTATTAGGTCAGATACATTTCAGTACATTAACATACTTTGCCAGCATATTTTAGAGCACCGTGATTATGGTATTTCGTTCGTCTACATTGACTTTCTTCCACGTACAAATGCGTTGTTTTCTATAAATTCCACCGAGCTTAAAGTGGAAGTTCACCCTGAAATTATTTTGGTTTCAATAAAAAGAGACAAATGAAAGAAACATACGAGTGAAGGTTTGACGAAAATCGGTCAAAGGAAAAGAAAGTTATTTGATTTAAAAGTTTTGATTTTGTGACGTCACGTGCGAGGTGCTCTCCCATATGTTGTGTACAAAATAAGTCGATAAATTGCTTTTTTTCTGTTTTTGACAACGGAATGATTTTCTTTCGTACAGGTATGTGTGTAAAAACGTATTTCTGATAATGTATCAAACGCACAAGTAAAAGGATGCATATCTTTGTGAGAAAATGCACATTTTCGAAAAAAATTGTACACAACATATGGGAGAGCACCTCGCATGTGACGTCACAAAATAAAAAATTTAGAATCAAATAACTTTCTTTTCCTTTGACCGATTTTCGTCAAACCTTCACTCATATGTTTCTTTCATTTGTCTCTTTTTATTGAAACTAAAATAATTTCAGGGTGAACTTCCCCTTTAAATTAGTATTATATATGCTTTATATATCATTGCCGGTAGCAGAATTAGAAGTAACAGTTGTGGAATTGATACACGTAGTAAAAGTAGAAGTGGTAGAAGTAGCGGTGGTGGTGGTAGCGATAGCAGCAGTATTGTATTTTGTATAGTCCATGATCAGAACTTGTATAGTCTTTCCATTTCCTCGATAGTGGATATCCGATAACGTGTTGTAAGTTGCTATGGTACTAACAAACTCGTTCCAACGTAGCAACAAAGTTTGAAAAGTATTTAAACATATTTTACAAGTTGAAAGTAGCATACTTGATGCTTTCAATGCGTACTAAAAGTGTTCTGAAACAACAAATCAAAATGCTGTAGAGTGCAGGCTGAAAAGGTTGACGGTAATAATTCACACACTACGAGATTTGCACCATTTCCGTATATGATTCCGTTCAGATGGATTATCAGGTTATACCCAAGTGTATAAAATCATCTGAAAAGAACATTAGTGGCGTCTGTATATGATGAAAATGCTATCAGTAAGAGAACATCATTTTATTGGGAGATAATATTCATGATGTTAGTGGCGTGCGAGGTTCGCGCGCCGGCGGATTAGCGGCGGTAACGGTTGGTTGGTCGACCGGGCCCGGCCCGTCTAGGGACCGGCTAGGGAAGAGGGCTCGCTGCACGCTATATACCGTGCTGGGGTACGCTATATCGAAGGAGAAAATAATTATTTGCAAGCATCACTGTGAAATAAAGTAAGTCGATAGGTTAATGAATTGGACAAGGCGTACAATATGATAAAGATGGAAAGAGAAATAGAAAAGATGCGGAAAACATTTGGAATTTACATCTGGCTGTCGGCATGATTGTAGGTTCCGTTATTACGCCAACGTATGATGGAGCTAAAAGTATTGCGACATTGAAATGCTATAACAAATCTGACCGTTTTGGTGGTATCTATTTATTCAGAATGGCCAACTGGAATAAATATATACCGTAATACCATATATAGCGCGTGTGTGTATGTGTAGTCTATAAGATATACCATAAGGTAATGTTGATATCATTAAAACGTGTGTATACCTTTCCGGGCTTGCAAATAGATGCGGAACCAATCCTTTTATTGAACATGCCTTTATATGATGTGATATGCTCAAGGTTTGTGCAAAATAACAATAATGTTATATCATATTGAGTAGCTAACGCTTCAAAATGTATACGTCTCATTCGCACACACAAGTCATACAAATACTCAAACGCAGAC
>OZ022583.1:8866565-8884065 GCA_963669155.1 Arbacia lixula
AGCAAATACGCAAGTAAACTGTCTTCACGCTGTGAGCATATTTTTCAATCCCTGGGAAACAACATTAATCATCAACGTGTGTTTTTTAAATGAATTTGAAACTCTGTATACAAGTCTCATTCATCATACTATCTGCTTGGCTGTCTTTCGTAAAAGCCAAGTTGCAATTAAACGCAACTCAGATATGACGCAACCATTAAATGCAATTTATGTTTGAATCACTAACGTTACAGTAAACAGTGGTGTTTTTGCAACTTTTAATGCAATGGAAGTTACATTAAACTCTAATTAATTGTAAGACTAATTTGTTGCGTTTGATTTTGGGTTCACGATAATGCGGGGTTTTTTTTATGCAAGACGCTCAGACTTATACTCTCGGTATCATATTGAACGCCAGTGCTGGTGTTTGATATGATAATGAGAGTGTAAGTTTGTAAACACCATTAATGTCAAATCTGACATGATCTTGTTATCTATATGACGTCTCTAACTGATGTCAGATTAATCATTGTCATTGCTTTTTTAGTATTTTATTTGTAATTATTACCCGTTACCTCCAACCTGATCAATACCACATTTGGGGCTATTGGACGTGGTTGTCACCTTTTTACTTTAATATTGGGCCCCGTCGGATAAGGAAATGCAAATCTTCTTTACAAGATTGGGCCCAGAGTTGTATGTTTATACTTATGAGTGTTTTTATTTACCTACTTTTGTGGTATTATCCACATTCATAGACACAGACATAAACCTACACGCTTTTAAAGGAGGAAACGTCTCGGATGTAAATTTTAACTGCATGTTTTCGGCGTACGAGTGTGTCAACATGAAGCTTAAGTTCAAATTATGGACCATAGAGTATAAAATATAATTTTACGGAATCGTCCATTCCAAACTCGGGCAAATCTATAAACGAAGTAAAAAAAACAATATACATACTGCTTCAATGTAAAAGTCGATCAATTATGCAGGATCATTTATATTGATTTGATCTAAGGTTTATTTTCCTTGACGTGTCGACATTCAAAAGAATTTAAAAGGAAGGTAACGCATTTTACACCTATATATTGACACTCAGCGCAGCAACACCATAATCGTAAGTCGATTATGAGTTGATTAGTGATTATGGGAAGGAATAATATTGAGGACGTTCAATCGATAGCGCCTCGTCGAAATGATTATAATCCAGCCATACTACTCACTGGCAATATAGATGAAAGATGCCCTAATGGCCTTACGACATGTTCTCACTCCTCTGTAATTGTTCTGTCCCCTTGACCCGACCTTAGCTTTTGTTTCGGCCAGGCTTTTACCCGAAAGAGTCCGGGCATCACACCCATAAAAACTGTGTGACACCAGGCCAAGCGTGTGGACGAAATAGGAGAAATATGATCGAAAGATAGGAGACAATAGGGATGAATTTTCTTTGATGCCAAGAACCTACGTCGCTCGTTCCTCTCCTACTCTCCTACTCGCCTCCTGCTGTTTCTGGACGAGGTATCAATCACGTTTTGTACAATCACCTCGACAACACATTGGCTACACATGTCATAGCGCAACAGAAATAACAACAGAAACCAAGCGCCTAATTACCAGAAGACGCCTAAGGATATAACCCGCTTCGGTAAGAAAAAATCAAGGGCGAATAAGGGCTATGTGATTTCCAGAAACAAGAATAATTAAATCACATCAAGTTATAAAGAGCTCAAGGATAGAGCCGTGTTAGAACGAGCCCCGAGCACGTTTCCAGAAGAAACAGATTTCGCGTTCGTGCTCGGAGATGACTTTGTAGCTGTTTTGTTTCGTTTCTGCCACGACAAAAGAAAAATGGCGCTTCGTGAATCGCGCGGGAAGCTTGCCGCGTGCTAAAATGCTTACTACGTTTGTGTCGTCTGCGCATCGCTCGGGTGGGCAGATGAGAGGATTTATCTCTCTCACACGTTTTGCGCTAATATCGCCCCTGATTACACCATGATGATGATGATTGACATTACACCTGACCTTCAGTATTCAGGCTTGAATAGTATCCCTTCCCTCCCGAAATTAAAAGGTCTCCGATATCATCACGACGGCAGAAAATCAATTCCGTCGTCAAATTCATCTTGAACAATACGCGCATGATGTTTGTCATATAATAGAGCTCCCTGACAAAACAAGACGATTTGTTTGACGAGGACAGACCACGCGTTCATTCAAATTGTAGTGTGTGATTTGCAATAACATGTAAACTACTTATCCAGTTGTGCAGCTATACTTACGTAGTTGTTTGTATTATGTATTACATCGTTTCATTATAGTTCATGTAATGAAACAAATGAAATACGCACAATATGAAACTAAGTTACATCATTTCAAAGGAAGTATGATTCTCCATGTGCACCGTATTATTTGATATTTTGTAGAGCATATTATAACTCTGATTGATACTACACCGCTTATATCACGTATTATTCTGCATTGAAATGGGTTGATCACTGTTTTGAAATTGCAATAATTGAGAATTATTATTTAACAAGCAAATACGTGGTTAGGTTAAAGAGCATGACACTCAAAAGTTTGTCTAAAGGGTATTGTTTTAAATTGTTTACCCTTCTAATTTAATCCTTGCCTTAAAATATCGATTGGCGGTATCCACTAGAACACTATAATGGTTTGTATGTATTAAAGAAACAGATATTATAATTTTTGTTAGTGACATACATACATTATGTTGATAATATCCTCATGATTAATGCTAATGATCATAAGATGAATGTGTTTAAAATGGAAATGTTATTTCGTCAGAGCGAAAATGTATGAATTAATTGTTTCGATCTTGAATAGATACCTGTTTTAGGTGAAAGAAAAAAAATATCATCATAATAACCATAATGGATTAGTTTACATAGCAAGATTTATTCATTTTAATCGGTAAGTGTTGATACAAATTTTTACCTGGGGCGTGTTTCACTAAGCTGTTCGTAAGTTACGAACGACTTTACGAACGAATGGTGATCCCTTCTTGTGCTAAATGCGATACCACACTTTGTTCATTGAGAATCTGATTTAGCACAAGAAGGGATCACCAGTCGTTCGTAAAGTCGTTCGTAACTTACGAACAGCTTGGTGAAACAACCCCCGTTATGATATCCACACGTGTTTAAAACATATATTATAGGATCTGAATAAACTAACCTGCTTAAATCAATCTATAAATAATACCTACGCACATCTTAATATCTTAATATGTAATTCCATATCATATTTTATGTGGGCCATTTTCTTCTCTCTACCATACGGAAAAAGATATAAAAAGAGGAAGGCGTCAAACAATCTTGTTTTGTTTTCATGAATATTCCAAGTAACTTCCGTGACGTTTGCCTTCGACGTTTGAAATCGTTGTACGGTACGCATGTACGCAATAACTGATTGGCTTCATAACTCGTACTTACTCATAGATCATCTCCTCAACCCTCTCATCCTGATAACGGCAGTTCAGGTAAGCGCAAAAATAGATGCACATATTCTCCCACCCTCCCACCCTCCCTCCCCCTCCCCTCTCCCTCTCTCTCTCACTCTCTCTCTCTCTCTCTCTCTCTCTCTCTCTCTCTCTCTCTCTCTCGCTCTCTCTCTTTCTCCCTCTCTCTCTTTCTGAGATTCCAGAAAACTGTCCTAATTTCTGCTAATGACAATGTATCCCGTGACCTAATATTGGGTATTGTGCTCTTAATTAGCTGTGTCGCCAGGCTGGCGAGAGGTGCAAGAAAGGAATAACATTCTCTCCTTTCTCTTTTTTTTTTCTTCCACAGAAATAAATATTCAAGATGACGCGCGCGCTTTGGCAAGAGCTCTGTAAAATAACAGAGATGGCATGATGGTACACTCGCGCAGATGTGTGATCGATCAAACGTGAGGCTGATATCGTAATACAGGGTGTCGTCTGCACTTGGGAGTTCACACAATCTTGCCTGGATATGGGTCACGTGACATGGTGGATCACTGGGTAAGCTTTCGTTCATCTCTGCCCCAACATATTGTACTTTTGGTCTCTGAGCATGCTGAGCTATGTTTAATAGTAAACGTAATTTGCAGTAAATGTAGGAGCGTGATATTTCCGTTGTCATGGTTGTTACAATTTTAAAGAAAGTTACTTTTTATTACAACATGTGATTTTACGATTAACCCTAACGTGTCATTTTGGATTATTTCACTATTAATGCATCCAAATTTCATAAAGCATAATTCAACTGGCAATCAATGGGTTAATGCTTTTCGTAGTGACTAAAGATGTGTTTCATTATTAGAAACAGAATAAACTCTATTAAATCATGAAATAGTGTCCTCCTCCCCTGCTCCTTCTTGGTCTTCCTGTTCTTGCTCTTCTTGTTCCTATTGTTTTTATTCTTCTTCTACTCCTCTTTCTCCTTTCCCCTTCTCCTGTTTCTTCTCATACGCTCCCCTTGTACGCTCCTTCTTCAATATCTCCACACCACACTCTCATTTATCTATTTCATTGTCTTCTCTTTTTTGACACTTTCTTGATTACCTTCTTTTTTATATAATTTTGCAGCATGCCTCTCATTCTGTTATATCTCTGATTGTTTGTAATGCTTTATCATTGGGCTGCAATCTTCATTACATGATATGAAGTAGTTAATGTTACTGTTGATTTTACCATGTTATGTCTTGTCCATTGAATTTGTTAAAAATGTATGTTCTGTATTGATGTATCATTGTTGTTGTTATGTATTTTAATATATTCTTATCAGTCAGGGCCCTCAGTGCAGCAGTTTTAGAACTGAAGAAGCTACCAAACAATACTGGAAATAAATAAATCAATAAATAAATGTTCTTTCGCTTCTCCTTCTCATCCTGCTAAAAAAATAAGCTTCATATTTCTTTCTCTCCCCCCCCCTAATCTCTCTCTCTCTCTCTCTCTCTCTCTCTCTCTCTCTCTCTCTCTCTCTCTCTCTCTCTCTCTCTCCCTGCTCCTTCTTCCGTTGTATTCCTCATGACATGTTAAACACGCGTTGATCTTATCACTATGCTTAAACTTACAACATACATGTACACCCTATTTACCCCCACCAAATCGGTACAATATTGTTTTTGTAATCGCGGGTCTACGCTCTCCTCCGATAATTAGAGCCAATTAGAAATTACCCTTCATCAAACATTTTTCGATGATGAGAACTTAAAATGAAGTGTTATCCTCCGAACTTGCCTATCACGCCTCAAGTGTGATCCTCTCCACCCTATCATCGGCAATTTTTATCACCACTCCTGGCTATGGTCTCCGCGTGATTTATAACCCACACAAAAGCCGTTAAATCTGCTATTATCTTTCTGCTACTTTGCCCGGCGTTTAAGTGCCATATTTGTATACTTGGAGGAGTAACAATGAAGGAAAAGTTAAGGACTCATTAGTTTTAATTACAGTACTGTGCGAGCCTCGTTCCGACGAAATCTGCGCACAAGGCGCAAAACTCGACACGCCGTCTACGTGCACACCCCGACAACTCAACCTCCTTCACTGATAACTGATCACAGTGTCGTTGTGCTTGAGGTTCTCAAAGAAACCGTTTCGCGTTGACTTTTGAGAGTTTAATATCCGTTTTGGATACAGGATGATTGTTTTAACGACGTTGTTTGTTAACATGATTATTTAAGGGGAGAGGCAAAAGGCGAATGAAGACGAGTAAAAGAGAGAAAATAAGTAAAGCAGAGTATCAACAGCTGATTAATCCGGTTGGACGCGGTGATTATGAAGTTCGTTAAATTAACGTTCCTATAATTTGGTTAGTTATGACACGCGACAATCGAACTCTCTGGCTCGATATGGATTGAATCGGTCAGTAACTTCATTGTTGTTCATTTCCTAATGTTACCTTACTTCAATTTCTAACGAAACCCA
Organism: Arbacia lixula; assembly: GCA_963669155.1. Lineage (NCBI taxonomy): Eukaryota > Metazoa > Echinodermata > Echinoidea > Arbacioida > Arbaciidae > Arbacia > Arbacia lixula. The sequence continues at coordinate 8,872,459 of OZ022583.1, forward strand.
ATGTTTATTTGTTATTGGTATGATTAATATTGCAGAATGTCTTTTCAACATTTTTGTGTAATAGATTTATTCTTAGAATATTGCTAGTATATAAAATACTTAATGTCCATTTGATAAATAGTCGTCGTATTGTTATCAATGCCCATTATCTATTCAAATGTCTACGGTATATGCGTAAAAAGATGTCACTCATGATCAACAACAATATTGTAAATGATTGATCCGCCACAACAAATCTAAACACAACAAAGAAGTAAGGTCTCCCCTAAACAAAATAGCACAAGTTTTGGGCAAAATAATATGGCAGAATTGCTTCTTAACTGATTGACTAACTTTGTGGTGAAAATCACATTAATCCAATCCGTCATGCATGAGTGGGCAAATTTTAAGGGAAAAATGTCACTTTTCAAAAGTCACAAGTGTAATGTTGTCATATGAATTTTTGATGAATTCCATTTCTGGTGCATAATTTATGGTTGAGTGAAAAAAAACTTTCAAAATCGCATAAGAAATGCCAAAATGTTTTGTTAAAACGGCATGAACAATTGCATAAGCGATGTAAATGTTAACTTACATAACACATGCGGAATTTCGTAGTTCATGTACGAGCTCTTTCTCTGTTAACACCGCGCGTTGTGTATTTTGCGATGAACACACACGATGGTCACTGTTGTGTTCTGAATTAGTTATCTGATACACAGGTCCAAATGTGTCCAAAAGTAAGAATCTCATTAAACATTTCAAGGATTATAATAAGAATGATAAATGATGAAATATGGCAATTATGCACTACACATGTCAACCCGCAACTTCTTTTCTGCCAGAGTCGTCATGCATTGTCAATGACATTGTGGTGGCAGTTGCTAGTGGATTGACAGCTGTGACACACGATGGTCACAGTTGTGTTCTGAAATAATTATCTGATACACAGGTCCAAATGTGTCCAAAAGTTAAAATCTCATTAAATAATTTAAGGATTATATATAAGAATGATAATTTATGGAATATCACGAAACCTGCTTCGATAAAAAAAAAAATCCTATTCTTGGACTTTATGATGTGTCAATTTCAGCTTGATTCGAGTTCTAACTTATTGTCAATTATTTTCAAAATGTCAAAAGTTTGTTTTAACACATATTACAAGCAAATCCCGTGTATCCCTTCCCCAATAGACCATTTACAATGTGTAGGCAAAGTTTATATATGTCTTTCAAACAATACCATGAATACGTTACTTATAGCGACCCAAACAGCTTGACGGAGGTTTGTCCGAGCAAGGATCTTTAAATTACATGGAGTACCATCGGCCGTTTAAGTAATGCACATTCATTGTATTATTCTTCTAGTCACAAGATAATGCCTTACAACTATTTCCTCTCTGATTCCAATTTTGAGTCTCCCAATGTGCCATTTTCGTAATGTATTCACAACTTTCCCCCTAACTGCCTAGTGACGCGTTGTTACACTCACCTGTATTTTTTTTATTTAGTCTTAATGGATGGAACCCACCCTCAATCAATCATTTGTTGCTTCTACGACAAACCTTGGCCAAGCTTTGGGGTTATTATCAGAAGCTTATTGTTTGAACGACGGAAATAACATTTGCGTACACATAAGTGCCATTCTCATTGGGCTTAAAAAATCGAGAAGTTAGAAAAATCGAGAAGTTAGGGTGAAAGTTGCCTAGCAACCGTACCAAAAGCCGAATGGTCCTATTGTCCCGGTGCTATAACTTCGCAATTTTCTAACTTCTCGATTTCTTAAAGCCCAATGAGAATGACACTGTAGAGAATGGTTTATTTCTGGTGAATTTTTGCATGAATTTCACGTATAAACAAAATAGAATTCGCAGAATTTGGGTAAATATCCTCACCCCATTTGTTTGCGCAGTTGTAACATATAATAATCATAATGAATCTATTACGATTTAATCGAGGAATATGTACAATATGGTAAAAGGCTCCAAACGATCTTTCAACTTGAGTTCAAAAGTCTTGATGTTACACTGTTCAGTAGCCTTGTTATTAGGCTGCAGAGTGCATGGTCACAACCGAGTCTGTTAACAACTATGTCTGGTAATACAGACTAGGCTCGAACTCCTCTGACTGCCCTGAAATCTGCTCAAGAAAGAGGAATATATCAGTATGATTAATGGAAATTAATGTTTAACATTGATTTGAATTAGATTACTCTGCCACGATTGCGGTCCCAGAAACGTTACCATTTTTATAGAAATCCATCAAAAATTAGAATGATTAAATCTATATAGGATGGAATTAGAAAATGGAGGCGTTCATCAGGTCCGCGTCATTTTTTTTCTGACAATGTAGTTTTCCATTGAAACAGAGTCAAGTCTGATATGATTTTAAGGTTGCAGAGACTAGCGATGCTGATGTGTATGATATAATAGATACTATGATATATTTCATCAGTTGGTTTACTTATATCTTAGGTTTAATGAGTTGTATTGCAATACAGTGGACCGAATTAAAGGTGAATACCAGATGCATAATCAATAGCTTTCAGTTTCAACAGGAAAATGTTAACCTGTCAACATGTTGTGTATCCTATTTGTAAGGTAATTAAGATTGCATAAGATGTTTATTTTCTACAGCAGTATTATTAAAGTACTTGTCAAAGTATAGTTGATAAGAAATTACTCTTATATCTAGGAGGTGATATTTATTGTAAATACATGTATATATATATATATATATATATATCATTACATATATATCATATATACGATACATATATATGATATATATATCATTACATGTATTAGTGTTAAGGCAGTCATTTGCCATAGATAATTTTTGCTATTGCCGTACCAAAGAATTTAAGGAAACAGGCTTGACTAGCACTTGTGCTAACTTCTGATTCCCGCTAACAACTTCGTTATCAACGATTTCATTAGTGTACAAAATAGTTCAAAATGATGCATCGCAAGTAAAATGCTTTATTTTTACACTCATTGTTAGATTCTTGGCAGTTTTTATTTGTTTATATTTTGAGGTAATACATGTTCTCTTTCTTTCTTTGTTAGTTCAGCCATGTACATAAAAGTTGTTGTTTTGCTATTGTTGTTGTTGTTAATAAATTCAAATTCAATGTCAATAGCAGTGCAACAACTTTTGTACATCACACTTCACAGGCATACCTGGCATATCGTCAGCTATTGTACGATAGTCCCCTATTGGCTGAACAGGTGATTTAACACCTCACATCTTTACACACAGGGTGTTCCTAGTTGAGGAAGATGGTTTATACTTCATGGTATATCTCTGGCATATCCTTGATATGAATAATGTCATACAAAGTACATGTATGTTGTAATAAGGTTTCAGCGTTATATTCTGTTCGTCGGATGTTAACTCGTATTGTATGCACTCAATCTACATATGTCTTACATTCTCCTATTCATATATAAGCATATGTATTTATATAATGGTGAAACAGACTTTTTTTTTTTTTTTTATTAAGTTGTGTTTTTTTTAAAACAGGGTAGCCCCATCAGTGAGCTTGGCACTATTCTCCCTGGAGGCCCTTTGCACAAATAGCACAATAATACATACACTGTAGTAACATGAACATAGATTACACAAACAAATGCTGTATGTCAAAATGCAATATAGACCATCTAATGTGGAACATAACAAAATGAGAAGGTGGATCGATGCTTCCACATGTATCACACAAGCGAAACCGCATAAATTGGTGACTAAGTAAACTCACTTAAGCTATACTCCAGTTAATTAAATGTTCTATATATACATGTCTGTGTGTGTGTGTGTGTGTGTGTGTGTGTGTGTGTGTGTGTGTGTGTGTGTGTGTGTGTGTGTGTGTGTGTGTGTGTGTGTGTGTGTGTGTATGTGTGAATCATATTGTATGTGTTTAGGCACAAATGTCTGACAAGAACGTTCGTGATTCAAATTGCAGTCCTCTCGAAGTACTTCTGTCTTGTACCATACCCAAAATTGATATGAAAAGAAGAAAAAGAACACAAGAAGAATATGGAGTTGAAGGAGAACAAGCAAAAGGAGATCAAAAGGTATATCCTGACCCAGATACGGTCCTTTACCTGGACAATGATTGAGAGGGGGTGGGGTGGGGGTGGGGCAGAGGAGAAGAAGAGAGGGGAGCGAGGGGAGTAAGAGGGAGAGAGAGAGAGAGAGAGAGAGAGAGAGAGAGAGAGAGAGAAGGGGAAAGAGGGGGTAAGTGATGTTGTGTGCGAGAGAGAGGGATAGAGAGAAAGAGGAAGAGAGAGAGAGAGGGGGAGGTGGAAGAGAGAGAGAAAGAGAGAGAGAAGGAGGGAGAGAGAGAGAGAAAGAAAGATGGACAGAGAGAGAGTGGGAAGGAGAGAGAAAGAGAGTGAGTGAGAGAGAGAGAGAGAGAGAGAAGGGGGTGACAGACAGGGAGAGAAAGAGAGAGAGAGCGGGAGGGTAGAGAAAGAGAGGGGGGGGGGGGTAAATCGCGAGAGTCCGCCAACTCAGACACGTTGACCGCATTTCGCAGGGATCAACAGAGCATCAAAAATATGATAGTACCTGTTTGGAAAAGTCAGTTTTGTCCACGTCCCTTCTCGCTAACCTTATGCCTGACTTTATTCCATCAGTACCGCTATCATGTCCCCATCTGTTCCGAATGTCGCGTTGTACACGATCTGTTCTCGCCAGTCGGTTTGCTCTTCAACCACATCCAAAGACCTTTCAATTATGCTGACGTAATACAGGGAGATAGACAAGCTTCTTCTCTTTGCAGTAGCATGTGACCTTACCAATGTGCCCTTTTTGTTTCGCAACTATCTGAAACGATGTCTCATTAATGATATTTCAGATTACATCACATATTTAAATGTGTATCATTATATTAACTATGGGTTGTGGAAAATATTAAATTACAAAATTACAAAATAACAGAAGATTCAAACAGGTTTACTAGTCACCATATGGTGTTGCACTTCTTTGTATTGCATATTACATGTTCAATTGCTGGCGTATGGGTGATGAAGGTGCGGCGGTATCCTTGTCCTGACTATGTTTTTATTAACTGTTTTTACTTCGAAACCAGACGAACTGCCGTTTAAAAAGATTTCCGCGTTTACTGGTGCCAAAAATAAAATTGGCAGCGCGCAAAGAGTTGACATGGGTTGAGCCGAGTGCTTTTGATACGGTCAAACATTAAACAAACAACAAATGCATTTATATTTCAATATTGCTTTCGAAAAATGTGTGAAAGTTGAAATAAGTGAAGACAATGACTATTCTTTTGCAAATAGCCATCTCAATTATTTCAAGCTGCTTTTCAAAAATATGAATAATCTCGTTATTTCATTGTATTTTTTTTTATTTGAGTGTGAGAGAGAGGAACAAGACAAAATAAAATGAGAGACAGGCATACAGAGACATAGAGAGAGAGGGGGGAGAGGGGGAGGGAGAGAGAAAAGAGAGAGAGAGACAGACAGACAGACAGACAGGGAGAGAGAGAGAGAGAGAGAGAGAGAGAGAGAGAGAGAGAGAGAGGAAAGCGATAGTGGAGACAGAGAGGAGACAAAGAGGGGAGAGACCGAGAGAATGATTGAGAGAGAGAGAGAGAGAGATTGAGAGACAGAGGTGAAAGAGAATGAAGAGAGACAGAGAGAGACAGATATATATATATAGAGAGAGAGAGAGAGAGAGAGAGAGAGAGAGAGAGAGAAAGAAAGAGGGGGAGGGATACCATATCAAGAATGCTTAAGACAAGAGCCTGAACATTTATAATCATTTTGATATTATGATATTCACACCCACAGTAAGGTGGTAGTGACGAAGATATGTTTTCCATTTCCATTGTTCAGGTTCCACCGTCCAAAAACTGGTGGCGCCCTTCCAATCATGTCAAAGGACTTAACTATGGATAAATGACAGTCATTCATTATTTATTTATTTATTTCAACCCATTTCTTGTAAATATGAAACACATTTTCTTTTTAGTTTGCCAAGAGAAAACATATTAATCTGCTACTCCTGCTAAAGGATTTGACTATTTCTTTAGCGTTTTTGTCTGTAAACTCCACATTCCTTTATGCTAATGTGAGATATATGTTATACAAGTAGTAAGAATTGCTTATGTCATGTTCGACCACGTCTACCGCAACATCACCAACGAGATCCTTAATTATCAAATTGCTAATTACGTACAGGTCACCCCATACTACAAATGGTTGTTGTAGATTTTTGTTTTTCAGGTTATTACCAACAAACTGATATTAGACAAATGTTAGAGGCTACAAACTCTCTGAAAATGTAAATGGGTCTTGAGGGTGGGATTAATTGTAACATGTTCAAGAGGAAAGTGAAGAAAATGGGTTATCCACCCACACACACACACATACACCCTCCCATCCAGGTATAACATTGACGGGTACATATTTAGAATCGACTGAAGTAAGGTGCGTAACCACAGCAAGTGGTGTGTGGTTGTATGTACTTACATTATGAGCTACCCCGGTGTCCCCTCCAACCTGTCATCTTAGCTAGGGGTTTAGGAAATATTTAATTAGGTTCACAAAGCCAACGATAAGGAAGGTGTAGAGGCTATACAAAAATAAAGTGAATAAGATATGTCACATCAACCTCCTTCGCTCCATCAAACCTGTCAAAGAAGAAGAAGAAGAAGAAGAAGAAGAAGAAGAAGAAGAAGAAGAAGAAGAAGAAGAAGAAGAAGAAGAAGAAGAAGAAGAAGAAGAAGAAGAAGAAGAAGAAGGGGGGAAAAAGAAGAAAAAAAGGAGATGAAGAAAAAGAAGATGACGAAGAAGAAGAAGATCAGCAATAACATGGGCAATACTAAATTCTTTCCACACACTTGACTCTGTTGCATGTAGTTATTTTTTGACATGAATTGAATCGATTTGTTTCCATATGTTTTATAAAAAAAATGAACAAGAAAATGAAAATAATACATTTGCATACATTAATAAATAAAACAGTATTAATTCAGAAAAATATCATGCACATAGATCAAAATTATAAAATACAAAGTTTCCTCGTATATTTTTGTATCATAGAAAAAACATATTGCAACAAGTGGGGGAGGCTATCACAAAATGCAAAGCCTGTGTATTATAGGCTCCCTGTTACAAAACATGAAGTGATATATATTTCATGAAACCATTTTTATAGTATACATTCATAGAGTTTCAGGAACACTGTTGCGAAGGGAAAAACAAAGAAACAAACAAATAATTAGCTCACCCTATTCAATATATTCATGACATAATCAAATCATAATTCGTGTTGCTCATGCATGTTAATATCTTTTTGTCAGTATTTTCTACACGGAGACTAAAATGATAAAGGCCTATTAATGCATAGTGTGTTTTTTTGTCGGTTTGAATGTATCGAGCAAGATATCTATTCACCACAGAATGACTATGATAATGATAAAGGTGAAACATGCACATGTATTAATAGAAACAGTTATCATAATGACTACGACAATACAGTCAAAGTCGTCTGCATAGTCTATCGCATACGGGTACATGTTAAGAGTCCATGCGGTCTCGTAATAATAATATAGTTTTGATCTCACCTCGTGCCTATAGTCATAATAGTTCTAACCCTGTTCCTCAGTGCGGTTTCAATCGCTTACTTGTCGGCCAGAAATGGCCTAGTGGTTAAGTCGCTGTCCGATAAGCAGTTAATTATGGGTTCAATTGCTTCTGGTTCTAAGACTTGTATTTCATTCATATACAGGATGGGGCACGCTACTCCTGCTCGTGGCTGAATGCCTATACAGTGTACTTATTTTACCAGAAAAAAAACTATACGTATACATTTACTAATGGCGATGGTAGCGATGTCCTTTTCCTACACAACCTGTCATTTTACTTGGCAGCTTTCGGAAATGTTCAATTAAATCACACAACCCGGTTAAAAAAGGGGTCGCTCCTACATGGGAAGGGTTTACCACAACCGCTTGTCATAAAGTAAATCAAATTACCGTTCGCATGAATATCCTTCAAAAGTACTTTTATTTACGGGTTAAAAGTAATTTTATTAACATAAATTTGCATAATAAGTGGCGACCAGCGTGTCCTTGACTCCCTATAAGAGTTTGCGTGTTAACTATTCTACACTCCGGTGGAGCCTAGCCGCTTTGGTGATGTTGGTATCTAACTGTCTAATGATCGCTACTTGGAGCGGTTTTCTTGCTTCGCCGCTGCGGTGGGAAAGTCCTAGCAACACCAACAAACATAGGTAGGCGGTGAAGGGAAACGACAAAAGCACCTCCGTGAGAACGGGCATGAAAGCCAGAGGATAGAAATACCGTATTGATGGGGGTGTAGTCCAGTGTTGGCTACAAGAAGTGAAACCAAGCAACGTATGAGTGGGTCGGAGGAAGAGGATGGGGCGCTACCCCCACCCCACCCCCGCATTATGGACAGAACGCCCGACAGATGGTGAGAATACTTTAACATGTTAGAGAATGGAGGAAAAATAATGGTGCGCAAAGGTTACGTGTACATAAATTCCTGAGGGGGCGCCTTGTGTTGAACTAAATGAAATCAAGTGGAAGATACAAACGACCAAATTAAAACAGAAGAGTAAGGACAGAACTAGCCATTCTCTGGAAGAGAAAGATGAGTGACTGTTCTTTGGAATGATCTGATGATGGGTTAAAGGGAATATACTGTACTGGGAAGAAAAAAAAAACTTCAAACAGGTGAAAGTGAGCAATCTTCTTACCAATGGACTTAAATTCATGTATTTGTCATTCTAGAAACTCGTTGAAAGTGATTTGCCCTCAAATGATCCAGACTTTGAGTTATTAGTGATGAAATCACATATCCTCAAAATGTTCGCCCGAACAATTTGAGGATTTGTCATTTAATTATCTCTTTAAGTATTTCAAATATTTCTTTCTGTTAAGAGGATGCTGCTCATCAAACCAACTATATCCTTCTTGGGAAAATATTTGCGCAAAATAATGATACGAAAACAGTAAGATGATATTAGTTTTGCCGTGGGGGCAAAACATTGATTCGATTATTGCCTTGCATTATTACAACATGGGCACATTCGTCACCTTTTCGTCAGCACTAACCGTCATAATTCCGATAGAAACAAGGGGCCCAGCATAGACCCTCCCCCCCCCCCCCCCCCCCCCCGTCCACTACTGTCCCCATCCTCACTGGCTGCTTTTCAGGTAAGCTCTAGCACTGCACAGGATCACTGTGGTTTCAATTCCCATAATACACCCTGCCTGACGTCCTTATGAATATTCATGACACCCATCAATCTTCGCTGACCGAGATTAGGCTGCTAATTGGCGCTCCTGATACAAAATCATCGGACAGCCCTCAACACCAACGCCTGTTACCAGGCAAGGACGCGCGGCGTTATACGCGTTCCTTGATGTAAGCTGACAACATATTCTTCGCGGCTATTTTTTGATAATCGTTACCCTCAATTCTTATTTACCCCCTCTCTCATGCTCTCTCTGTCCCCTTAACTTTGATACCGTTTCCTTCTTTTTTTCTCGGATTTTAAAGATCCTCGCGTATCTATTTCCCTGTCAAACCGCGCTGCCTTTCGTTTATTATCGTCAAGGATTATAAACCGCATCGTTCGCCCCGTGCTGATATTTTTATGTCTTGTCACGGATCCCCGGTTTCCTGGTTGTTTTCTGGAGGTGGGGAGAGGAGGACGGTGATGAGGGAGAAGGGGGGAAGTAGATGGACTTGATGGAGGGAGGAAAGTACACGATGCCCCCTCTGGGTATGGGTGGGGGACGGCTCGGCTCGGTTCGGAAAGAAAAAAAGACGAGCACGGATCAGGCGATGCAGCTGGCGCGATACCTGGTTTAAGGTTTGGCTGTGGGCGATGGAGAAGGAAAAGATGAGAAGAATTGACGTTCTGGAGTAAGGCTGTTTACGCTAATACGCGCGGGATTAAGAAGCGTCTTCATGTCTTTCTGTCCACCCCTCCACCCCCAGCGAACTCTCCCTCAACTCCTCCTCCCCCTCCCTCCATTGCCCCCCCCCCATTTCTCTCTCTTCCTCTGCCTGTGTGTGTGTGTGTGTGTGTGTGTGTGTGTGTGTGTGTGTGTGTGTGTGTGCGTGCGTGTGTGTCTTTCGCATGCACACACTCTCTCTCTGTCTTTGTGTGTGTGTGTCTTTCATTCGCCTTTTTTATCTCTCTTACCATACTTGTTTCTTTAATAGTTTCCTCTTTTTTTTCTTTGTTTTATTGTATGTATAGATATACAGAGAGAGAGAGAGAGAGAGAGAGAGAGAGAGAGAGAGAGAGAGAGAATACACGCCTATATGTAAATATATACATATATATATGTGTGTGTGTGTGTGTGTGTGTGTGTGTGTGTGTGTGTGTGTGTGTGTGTATCTCGTATACACTCACTCATACATATATACCCACTCACGCACACACACACACACACACACACACATTTTTTTTCTTGTTCCATCTTCTCGTTCCATCTTCCTGTTCCTTCTCATCCCTTTGTATTTTTCAATTGCTATTTCTAACGTGGAAATCCACCTGGAGGAACTGGGTGTGGATTTAGGAATATGACTGGTTGTGCGATGATGGATACCTTGATTAGGGGGCGACTCGCAGGCGGTCGACCCGGTCTGACATCCAGAGTTCAGCCCGTCATTATTCCCCGCCTTCGGGTCTGGTCTCGACGACGCGGGACAGGGTGTCGAACGTCGTCGGCAGGTTTAGTGGTCCCAGTCTCATATCCCTATCCCCGCTCCACCCCACCCCCTACACACACATACACACACACGCACACACACACACTCACACATACTTCTAAACACCCCCATTATCTCCCTCTCTCTTTCCATCTCTCTCCCTCCATCCCTCTCTCTATCCTTTCATTTGACCTATCCTTCTTTTGAAAAACGAAAAGAAGCGTCACATCGAGATAAATCGCTCGTAACATACAATAACGGTTTTCATGAGAATTACCATTCTGGACACCAACTCGTCACCAGGGCCCCGTAATGATAAATGTTTGCGATCAATCGCAAAATGGCAATGGCCAATCAACATCAGAGTTGCATGCGACTTTGGTTCAAAAGACCAGTAAAAACTCAGAATTCGTTTTTTTAAATTTGCAATTGATCGCAAACCTTTATGGGTTTTTTTGGTTGTTTTTTATCCACCTAATTACTTATACTTATACTATATTTAATTACCTAATTATTTCTTTACTTAATTAATAATTACGTATTTACTTATTTAATGAATTACTTATGTGTTTCATTTCTTATCTATCTAATTATGTCTTTACTTAATTACTTATTTACCCATTTGTATTCTTGTTTGCTTTATTTTTATGCAATGTAGGTTTGCAAGAATAAAGCTACAAAGGCTTACAGGTCTTCTTCGACAGGAGCACCGCCTGGAGAGGACGGGTCACAGAAATAGAAAGGCGTCTTTCTATTTCTGTGGCACGGGTCCCAGTACTCCCTGCACCCCCTATTATGTCGGAGCTGTCGCTCTTCCTGTTCAAATCACAAGGAATCTCTCACACACAAACACACCCCGAAACATACACACACGCGAAATACATTTATATTTATATATAGATATATACACG